>VXCM01003287.1:16031-74561 GCA_014773175.1 Lucifuga dentata
TTTTTTTTTTTTTTTGGGGGGGTCAGCATTGCCAGATTTATAGTAATTAATGTGAAAAACACTGATGCTCATATTTTTACACATCTTTATTTGCTCTCTATATATAAAAAGTCAGTATATGAAGCCTTTTGTGTGTGTGTGTGTGTGTGTGTGTGTGTGTGTGTTTNTCTCTATATATAAAAAGTCAGTATATGAAGCCTTTTGTGTGTGTGTGTGTGTGTTTACTGACGTCTTCGTCATCCAAATTTTCACAAATTCTTCCTCCCTCTCACTAATACAATTAGTCATACGCTTCATTCATTCATTTTTCATCTCCCTTGTGCTTACATAAAACCCTGCAAGAACACACACACACACACATACATACATACACACACACGCACACAGCTGTAAAGTGTACGGTGGAGAGTTAAAGGCAGCCTTGTTTACAGCAGCTACACACAGCAAGGTGGCTGCTGCAGAGGACAGTCAGGTTCACTTTCTGACTGCGTCTATAAAAGCTGCATGAGGACAAAGACATGAAGGCGCTCATAAAGTCCTAATGACCGCTCGTCTTTTTCTCCAGCCCTTCTTTTCTCTCTCATCCTCTGCTTCTCTGTTTTCCTCAATGTCTCTGCTGCCTCATACTGCAGCAATAACCCCCTATTTTGCATGTTTTTTGTTTTTTTTTAATTTTGTCAAATCCCCTAATATTTCAAATTCAAATGTTCAGCTGATACACCGAGCTGAAAATGTAATATTTTGCTTGCCAACACTTAGGCACTTATTAAATTGCTTCCACACAAAAAAAAAAATAAAAATAAAAAAAATAAAAAATTAATAGATATGGTGTTTGCTGTGATGGATNAAAAAAAAAAATAAAAATAAAAAAAATAAAAAATTAATAGATATGGTGTTTGCTGTGATGGATTATGTATCTCAAGCAGATTTCAGGTCTCTACAAGTTGATTTTTATATAGCATACTGGAATGAACTGAAATCAATGGCTGCCTGGAAGGTAGGAAAAACAATTCTAATAGGCCTATTTACCGCTTCAGTAGTGTGTTTCGGAAAATGGTTGGCAGGTAATATGAGTTCTATGTATTTGGGCTCAAACATGCAGAATCACTGTATGCTCCCTTTACATCTTCAGGCTTGTCAGAGTAACAAGAAGATAATGATCAGAAGTTCTTTTTGTCATGTTTGTATTGAGATTTGTTCTTACGTTCGCTGAATATGAAGTCAGAGGTGATATCGAACGGTTGGATCTGGATGTCATACATGGAAATGGTGACGCCCTTCTGGTGGTCGGTGGAGATGAGCGTAAAGGTCTGCTGTGCTGTGCAAAAGTAGGAGCGACCCGCAGGGGTCACCAGGGCCGACAGACGGTGTGTGTTAGCTGTGTGTTTCCCAGCTGGAGAGAGAGAGAGAGAGAGAGAGAGAGAGAGAGAGAGAGAGCGTGTTCAGTCAAGGAAAACGTCACGTGGTAAAAAGCTTTTTCACGTTGTAGATTTAACGTGCAACTTATTGTATGAATGACCTGTAAGATACATAAAAATTCTATGATGGAACCAAATACAAAATTAAAAACAAACAGAATGGCAGGAAAACGAATTTCAGTAAGTTTCCATATGATTTCATAACCTCAAAAAACATTTTGTTAATAAAAATCACCCAAACAAAACATATTTAATATAAACATGTTCACAAAAAAATCAGGGAATAAAATCTAAATCATGTCAAAAACGTGATTTCTGAAACGGTTTTTTGTTTGATTTTGTTGGAAGCGGACCGACACGAGTGAAACGAATTAATTCAGACAATTTTTAATAATAATAATGATAATAATAATAATAATAATAATAATAATGATAATAATAATAATGAAATATAAATATGACCGGAGAGACTCACGGTTGTAGGCGTTGATGAAATGCGAAGTCTCTGACGTGTCGTAGATGAACTGGACCTTACTGATCTTCCACACCTCAGTTCCCTTACTGCGGAGCTCCTGCAACACACACACGCGCGCGCGCGCGCACACACACACACACACGNAAAAAAAAAAAAAAAAAAAAAGAAGTCCATCTACAGAAAAATAATTCATGATTATTTTTCGTCATCGTCAATAGATTTTTTAAACAATAAAAAGAGGATTCCACTTCTACCAAGATCATGATATTTAATTTATTTTGAAGATATCAAATTATTTTTTACTGGTTTTACCAAAAACGGGACTTCAGAATTATATTTGTATCGGTTGATAGTATGGGATCTTATGCGTTGGCGTCTCGTTATTCCCCGGAGTTTTTTTTTGTTTGTTTTTTTGCAAATGATGATCTGTGGATTATCGCTGGTTCCTCTCACTCCTCGCCCACCTTCGAGAAGAAGAAGCGGAGTGTGTAGGCTTTGTTCTTCCAGGTTATGTGGATCTCTGACTCCGTGTTCCCACATTTTCCCTCAATTTCCGCGCCGCGGGGCAAAGTGAAGGACGCCTGCTCGGTGATCAGCTGCAACAACACAACATTATGCTTTTAATCTGTGCAAAAATTACCATTTCACGCACGGAAATGCAACCAAATATTATGATTTTTAAAATTATTTCTCTGCAAAGAAAAGCAAAAGGCGATGAGCTTCCAATAATAAGGGGAAAGTTTCATGTAGAGAAAATATTTTTCCATTTCATCATGATTATTAAGCTCTACTCGGTGCCACGTCAGCATTTTACGCACGACTAAACACTGCATCCCCAAAATCCAAATCCAATACAAATGCATTCCATAAAGCTATTTCTTATAAATAACAGATACAGTCCATTTAAATAGATGGCAAACGTTTACATGTAGGAAAAAACTGTTTTACGCACGACTAAGTACCAACATTTAAGCTCCGCAAACATCTTGTAGCCTACGTTTAATTTTTAAAGAACTCATCCATGTACTGTATGTCTATATATGATCCATGCATTAAAATCCACGAGGAATTCCTTACGTCTATTCCATTAAGCGCGAGCACATCATATGGCACGAGGAATTTAACGGCGAACTCCACCATCAGGCAGGTCGTGCCGTTCTCCCGGACCGCGAAAATGGCTCTGTCCGGGTTAGCGGACAGACCGGACAAGTTTTCTCCTTCCTGCTCGGCTAGAACCACCGACAGCGCCAGTACACCTGAGAATAGAATAGAATAGAATAGAATAGAATAGAATAGAATAGAATAGGAGAAGTTGGAGGGGGTTGAATGGGGTCGCAGATGGGGCGCTCACGCACAAAAACGTGCAGAATCAGCAGTAATAAACTACTCTCGAGTTGGACTTGACATCAACAGCATATCACCTCTTTTTCCTGCACAGCAAAGTCAAAATGAGGTTAAAACTCAAATCTGCAGCATCAGAGGAGCAAAACCTGCTGCAGGTTAAACACAAAGCCGATTTACCGCGACTCGGATGATGTTTCAATGACTTTTATGAATGCATGGACGAGGAATAAGAGGCGAATTTATGCCAACTCAGTGAAATGCATGGACACACACACACACACACACACACACACACACACACACTGCGGTGAGGAGTCACGACAGCTGTGCACGAACACTTCTTACCAAGCAACACACTCAGCAGAAGTCTGTCGCTCTCCGTGGTGCTGAAATCGAGCCGAGCCGCCACTTTCCGCTTCCCCATGGCTAAAAAAAAAAGGGGGGCTTACTGACCGGGCAGCCTGTGCTGTACCCACCAAGATGAGGAGAAAGAAAGAAAGGAAGGAAGGCAGAGGGAGGGAGGAGGCGGGAGAGAAAGACAGAAAAAAAGAGAGAGGGGGGATGCCTCTACTCAGCTGCCAGAAGTCACGCTCAGATCATCGTGAATGCAGCAAAATTCCTCCAGGTGAGATCCGGTTTGAGCTGCACACGCATCCGGCTCGGAGGAGTTTGAGCTGAACAAACCGACCTCCCTCACCACGGCTGATAGGTTTTAACCAAGTAAAAGCTGCTTCATTAACAAAGGGAATTCCAGATCCGTCTCCAAACACACACACACACACACACTGTTTTTGTGAAGACCTCAGTTGTTTCGAANAAAAAAAAAAGAAAAGAAAAAAAAAAGAAAGAAAATGAGTCCAGCAGCGAAAGACTTGATATTCAGCCTCAGTTCTTCCCGCAGTGCTGCTTCTCCATCCGCAGCTGTGTAGCAGCTGCAGGTTGGGTTGAAATGATGTGTGTCTGGAGGGAAACGCNCCTCGCATCCCACCCCCAACCCCACCTTACACTCCACTTCTGCAAGGTTGCAGCTCTATGAGGATTGCGGTGTAAGAATGAATGCTGAAAAAAGTCTCTTAATCTCACGTTCAGATGCAAAATGTTTTAAATAAAGGCAGAAAATACATTTGTGGCTACAGGTTGAGATTTGATTGCATATAGAATCTGCTTGTACTAAGCATTTTGTTCAGTCGTGTCGTGGATGAAAACGCTGACTCTTCCAAATAAACACATGGTAATGTTTTTTTTCCTCCTCGGGTTCTAGGCTAAATTCGATGCTTTTTTTTATTTTTGAAATAAATTTCTGCCCCACACACGCATTTTACACACACAAGAAACCATATTCTTCAGCTACTACAATTTATTCACTGTCATACAAATCAGATTAAATGGTATACAGAAAGGTACACAAGCAGCTGACGTGGCACTACAAAAGTGAATAAACAATTTACTGCACAAAACAATCCTTCATCCTCCAAAGGGGAGAAGAGAGTCATTAACACTGCGCTCCTGTCAAAGTTTCCTGTCACACATCATCCAAGTAGCAGGTGTTGGCATTTACGCACAAAGTGGAAACCTTGTATTTTACACACAGTGCTCAGTAGAGGAAGTTACCAGTCAGATTTGTGTTATAGTCCCTCTAATATCGTTGTTTTCTTTTGGTTGAAAGAAAGTCTCCAGGTAACATGTCAGACAAGTTGACTTTCGCTGGGTTTTAGTCTCACCATGTTTGTGTCGTTACGCAAAGCGGAGACAAAACTGAGCCCTCATTGGACCTCGACGCTCTTTGGATGCTGCTATCAGTCACGGGCACAGCATTTGAGTCTTGGAGGTCAGCGAGAATGTTGAGAGAGAGAGAGAGTAAATGAGAAAAGTAATTTAATGGAGTAAAGAGAATTACCTCTCCAAAGCAACATAAGTAACGTAATGGTCAGAACAAACACCATACGCGCAGAGGCTTTTTAGGATGGGGGCATTCGAAAATGAAAGTCAAACTCGCACTTCACAGAGCTGACGCTGTCAATGCTGGATTTACTGCCCACCTGCGGGTGTTTTATATATTGAGGGGAAGTCTCTGATCGCGGAATCTGCCGTGAAGTCAACACGGAATCTTTCTCCAACTCTTTGGCGTCTTTTTTAAACTCCGGGGAGGTAAATCTGCGTAATAGTTTGCGGCTGAGCGCTGACAGAGTCGTGGCAGAAGTGGTTAACTCAGGAGTTTCAGCCTTGCCGGGAGACACTGTGCGCCTTCTTACAGACCTGGATTTGCGCAAAGGCGCAGTCCGTTCCGAGGGCGTGGGGCTAAGGATACTTGTGGGCAAACTACATCTTTTCTGATAAAAGCTGTCATGAAATCTGCGCACACCGAAGTCTGACATTTTGAGTTTTTCTTTTTCCGTCTCATTCTCACCTTTGTTGGCAACAATGGGTGTCAGTAAGACGCCCAAGGCAGAGGACGCGCTCGGATTGTGGGTGTTTCTGCCGGGAAGGGGTGAGAAGAAGACCGACTTTTGAGTTTCACACCCCTGCAAAAGAGGGGGCAGGTGATCTTCCGAGGTGGTCAATTTTTCTGCGGCTCTGGAGTGCTTACAGACGGGAGAATGGTTGGAGGTCCGAGTAAAGACCCCGGAGGAGACGAGATCCTGTGACAATGAGGAATCATTCTCTCTTTCAAACTCCTCTATGGAGTCCATGGATGGTAAAAGACTCGGTTTCATTCGAGGCCTGGACTGCCATGTTCTAGTTTGAGCCGATGGATTGTCAGTATGATTATACGTTTGGACGACTTCAAGTTTCTTCACTAAATGAGCCACTTTTCTGTCAAACATCTCATGAGCATCGGCACTTCCTGGTGGTTGAGCTTTTCCCTTCGCGCCTCCCTCCTCTCGGCCCTTCTTGGCGTTACTGGTGAGCGCAGAGAAACACTCGCTGTGACCGAGAAACTTTGCCATTTCAACGGCAGAATTACCAACATGATTCTGCCTGTCTATCTGGAGACCCAGCCTCTTGAAGGCTCTCACCAGAAACTCCACCACGGGAGAGTGATCCTCCACCGCGGCGTACATGAGGGCAGTGTTACCCCAGACATCCACAATCTCTGGATCTGCGTTGTTTTGGATCAGGATCTTCACGGCATCCAGGAAGCCTTTCTCACACGCATAACTCAGCGCCGTGCGCCCGCTGTCGTCCTGGCAGTTTACACCGGCTCCTTTCTGCAGCAGAAGCTCCACGAACTTACACCGAGTCTGGTCATCAGGCAGCAGGATGGAGGAGATGAGGGGCGTCTGTGCGCGTTCTGTCCTGGAGTCCACGATTTCCCCATCCAGCGCGTCCAGAACGAACCTCGCCAGGTGGACTTTATCCTTGGACATGGCCTCCAGGAGGATCTTGGTGCCTGTCTGTCCGTCAGACTTCCCTGCAGCTTTGAGCATGATTCTGTTTCTCACCAATTTACCAAAGATTTACCTAAGATCATATTTTGGAGGTTTGGTAACTTCTCTCTCTAACCAGCGCTCACAAGACAAACAAACCCATCACTCCCGTTTTATAGCCGAAGACAGAAGCCGCCGCGTTGCTTGGCAACGAGATGGAACAGCAACGAACAGGTTTTGTTCGTCTTTCTAATGGAAATACTTTGCTTATAATGACAATAAAGAGGCTTCAGTGCGGCAGCCTGTGTTCACGAGTGGATCTGGGATATGAATTTATGCAGCACTTGTTGAATGTGGTTAGACAGCAGCGCTCATTGTTTGGGAAATAAGTGCGTGGGCGCTGTGCGTGGGCGCTCTGCGGTGGACAGTAAATGTGTTTGTACGGGGTCAGCGTGCACTTCAAAACAGAATGATCAGGTTTTACAAAAAGGGAGGATGAGTAAACAGCGATGTTAGTCACAGAAAAAAACGTTTTACTGCCACGTGGATCCTCATGGAAATGTCACGTGAAGCTGATGAAGTTATACCAGACCTGTTATTTTAATTTATAAAAAAATAATTTAAAACTCAATTTCTTACCATTAGGTCCAAAAAGAGAAATAACAAATTAGAATATTTCAAATTCAAGTGATTTCATCATTGCAGAAAGTTTTAGATCCAACAGCGTATTTAAAATGCGAAAAATTAGATTAATGTAGAAAAAATGCACAATAGGACCCATAGTGAGTCCTTAAAGGACCATAACGGTGGTTTTGCATGTTTGAGTCTACTACCTGTACGTTGCATTACTGCCAACCATCTCCCAAAGCATACTGGAGCGTTAATGTTTTAAATTGTTTTTCCTATCTTCCAGGCAGTATGCTATATAAAAATCAACTTGTAGAGACTTGAATTGTACGTGTAATTGTAATGAACCACAACATTATTTTTGGCAAAGTAACTTAATTTTAGTGTTTTTATGACGTTAAAAGAGCATAGACTAGTCCTGGAATGGTGCGTTCAATGCTGTCATACTGTAAACTAGATTGAATAACAGTTTTACCCTTATCCTTTAGATGCAGTCAACTAATTCATCTCTCTCTTTTTAAAAAAAACTATATCCATGTTGGATAATTGTTTGTCTTCTGTGTTCAGGTTCCCAGTATCATAGTTTGTATTTAAAAGTGTCCTTCAGCAGCTGAATGTTAAATCTCTGTCAGTTCTTCACCATGTATTTCAACTGCATAAAAAAGATAAAATTAAATAACATTGACAAAACAAAACAAAAAAAAAAAAAAAANAAAAAAAAAAAAAAAAAAAACATCATGTGGTTCGCAGATGGATTATTTATCTCAATCACGTTTCACATCTGTACAAGTTAGTTTTTTTTATGTTGTACTTGAATGAACTGAAACCCAGTGATTTATTGGGCTCAAACATGCAAAACTATCGGTATGGTCCTTTAATGTAAAACAAAGTGACTTTTCCCTTTAATATTAGTAATAGTACATCTCAGAAAAATCTTGAAGCACAATCAAGAAGACATACAAGGAGACACCCGTTTTACACCTGGATTTATTGGTACACATATAAAACAGTATTAAAGGAGCCAGATAACAGTATTTTCATTGCTATAAGTTCAACAATACAATATAAATACAAAAACACACAGAATGGTTCGTTGACGAGCTACACTTCAAACAGAAAACAGAGGAAATAGAAATCCAGGAAATGAAATCAGTGATGTTGTTCTGCAAAAATAATCTACTTTTTCCCGACAAACTAGAGCGAAAGATTACAGAGAGTCACACAACAGAAACGTTCAACTAGTGCAAAAAAGCATCTAACAAACATAAGAATCTTAAACTACACATTATATCTAATATATAATATATATTTATATATTTATTTATATATCTTCATATAAATAACCCCTTAATTTGGCATTTATCATTCGTAAAATAATTTAAACATCCTAACAGACACTGTGTGGCATGTTTGAAAGCGATGGGAGAGAATTTAAAAGCACTTTTACTGGTTATCTCTGCTCTAGATATGTGTTGAGTTATACTGAGTCCTGTGGTGCAAACAAAACAGAAAAACAACAGATGAAAGAAGGTAAATGTCTTTTCCAACTTCCCAAAAAGACTGTCTGAGCCCGAGCCCTTGTGTGACAGAACGGCCGAACACGATTGGTCAAAAAGTAAATAAACTAAATACATTCCAGTATATACAATAATATCCCGTCTACCCAAGATGTGTATTACAGCAGAATAAAACAACAGAACAAATCTTTAAAAAGGCCAAAAATACCAAGAGGTGACCCCCCCCCCCNCCCCCCCCCCCACTATATTTCTGTTATCTTATTGTCATCATTATGACATCATGCCAAATACCGCAGAGATACTACAGTACCTACTTCATAACACTTCCATTGTTGCAGTTCTTAGTGTTTGAGAAGCTGCGTTCCATGACGCTTCCTCAATCTGTACGTGCGTAAGCGTTTAGGAGTTCAGAGGAGAATCAGACCATCACAGGTTGGATTCAGAGGGCAGCACTGTAAGAAATGTGTTTTTACTGTCTCAGACCGTGGAGCCAGAAACAAGCTGAAGCTGCTCAGGAACCGTCAAGAAGCTATTAAAGGAGCACTTCACTTTAATAATGCCGTAATGACTGGGAAACCAACAGGTGAGATGGCTTTGGGCAAAATTCTTTCCTGATGAATGGCGACTATGTAATTAAAAAAATAAAATAAAAATTTATGTCAGAATTAATGTGCTGCTGAGGCTGTATTGACATCGGTACTCATGTACATCAGCTTTCTATTGCTGCGTTCACAGACCTCGGAAGTTGAATTTTTCCCAGTCGGAAGTTCCAACTTCCAACCTCAAACTGTTCCAGCCAAATATAATCAAAAAAGCAGCTGAACACCAATAAATACTGTAAAATTAATTAAACTTAGTAATAAATGCTAACTAAAGTAAAGTTAGACTACAGGACTGTCTGGTTGTGTTGTTTTATAATGATGTTAATCACTGTGGGTATTAAACTTTGTGCAGAGAAGTAATATTATGAAATTATTTACACTCCCATATAAATGCAAGCAGTTATTATATAAAACAGATAATTAACTTGGTGATATATTCTGACCTTTTTCTTTCAATTTCACGCAAGAAAAAATACTTTATTCGCCTTTTAGCTGATCATTTCCATTCACAAAGCTCACTTCCACGGCGCTGACATGTTTAGCGACGTCATACTCGGTAAGTCAGGGTAGATCGTTTTGGTCCGACTTTCCCAGCCGGAGCTCCGACTTCAAGTGCCGTTCCAATGCATTTTTCCAAGTAAGAAGTCGGAAAAATCTGAGTTCCGAGGTCTGTGAACACAGCATCAGACTTCAGCTTGATTTTCAAATGCAAAACCCTTTACACATCCATGCCACGCCCACATGGTGCTGACATAAATTTTGGCTGATTGGAGCGTTCGTCATGACTGTGTGGGCGTGTACAGATGTTTCAAAGATGGAGGAGCTACTAGTAGCAGAGGTTGAAAACATGAGAAGAAAACCACACAGTCAGCATGATCATCACATCCGTGTGGTTTTCTCCTCTTGGCAAACTGACATTACTGACTGGAAAAACGGGGCATGTCTTTCTGCGTGACGTCAGTTTGTCCATGCAGACGTAACACAACTGAAAGCAGCCCTTACAGGTTAATACTCATGGCTAAATAATGTGTGTGAAACATGTAATTGCATAATGTAGAATTTCACGCATTTGTTCTCCTTGACTTATTACAGCCACAAACGACAGTTTATTAGGATTAAAGGGTTTTGCAGCTGGAAACTTGTGAAAATTAATTAAAAAGCTCTAAAAAGTGTAAAAGAGAAACTATCATATGTCAATTAAAAGTTAAAACAGCCATCACGCTGTCTTCTGTATTCACCAGCGATTAAAGCAGTATTAAAGTCTGGCTGAGACGTCAGCCTGAACGATCAAAGTGAATGCTGATCCCGTGATCCTTCAGTTACCTGTCTCAGCGAGCCTTTACGAGCAGGTTTAAACAAAAGTAAAAATTAAAAAATAAAACATCTAGAAGTTGCAGTGTAGGACCAGCTGACGTGTGAGTTTCACTCCTTCATACCGCATTTTTTTTTTTTTGTACATTCTTATGAGATACAGAAAACCTACAGTAGTGCACTGCTACATTTTCCACATACAAAGTGCTGGAGGAGTGTGTGTAGCGTACTTCACATCCTTTCTTTTTGTTTGTGCTGAAATGACATTAAAACTCAGATATTCTCCCTGCTTCAACACCGTTTCTGTTTATCTGGTACTGATTAAAAACAAAAAAACAAGGGAATATCAATGATTATCTTTTTTTTTGTCAATGAATGTGTTGTGCATGTGTGTGTGTGTGGGGTGGATGCTGAGTGGAGGACGGGATGCGTCTGTTGTTTTCTCTCTAAGTTAAGTGGTTTAAATCCCTGTCAATCAGTCAGAAGCACCAATGGCTCAATGGCATTATGCTAGTAGGAGGGGCAGGTGGGTGGAGTCTAATNTGTGTGTGTGTGTGTGTGTGTGTGTGTGTGTGTGTGTGTGTAGATCATCAATTTTGGTCATATGACAAAAAAGCCCAGAGATAGCGCTGTAGGCAGGGTTTGTGTCTCTGAGTTATGGAGGGATATGAGAGGCGGGAATGGTGGAGCATTTTGACAACAGAACATGTGTGTATGTGTGTGTGCCCACGTGTGGTTATGCGTGTGTGTGTGCGTGTGTGTTGGTCTCAGTCGCTCACACCACTGTGGCAGGTCTGTGGTCCATCTCCTCCTCCAGCTTCACCATCTGCTGCATGTCCTTGGCCTTTAAGGAGACAAAACACAGAGTCAGAGACACACACACACACACACACACACACACACACACACACACACACACACACAGGCACAAAAGTTCAATCTCACACAACAAAGATTTTGGCATTTTGCAGAGAATTGAGCTTTTTGATTGGCTTATATTTTAGGTTTTTGTTTTTTTTTTTAACAGAATGTCCAAAAAGTTCTGAACTGATTTTGAGGAAACTTAGATGTGAAAAGTAAAGAAGAAGAATAGCAGATCGGTATATTTTGATATCATCCATTACTGGGCAGTTTTTGCTCCTGTCACATTTTTATCACTGTGGTTCATTTTTCACTATAGCTGCAAGTCCTGCACAATCATGGCTACATGTAGGAAGAACTCAAACATGTGTGCAGTATAACACAGTTATAATGTCATAAATCATAAAAAAAAACATAAGTTGAATTTCTTTGATAATTTATTTTAAAAAAGTGAAAAAAGATGTAATCTATATATACAACATTTTTCCAAGCACCCACAAGTGTTACCAATACTGGAAAAAAAAAAGAAAAAAGAATTAAAAAAAAATTAAAAAAGGGACTATACATACTGAACTATTTACATTTTTACAACCTATAATCTTTATAATCAATAGGCTTAGTGTTCCTGCTGCAGTCTGCTTTCAGCCAATGACTGACTGAATTGTTGTCACATGACTGTTAGAGACCAGAGGCGCTCCAGGCTTGCTAGTTGCGGCAAAAAACGCAGAATTTGTTGCTTTTTACAGAATTTGGATTGTACAAAGGGTTTATTTTTAGCAAATTTTTAAATGAGACATTTATAATAAAGTGATTTTGAGGAAATATCACTATTTTAAGCTTAGATTTGGTTACATTTCCTTATGGAAGTGTTAGGCGCACATGGTTAGTTCATGGACTGTCAGAAATTTGAAAACCTGATGATAATTTTGATTTTTAAAGTTTCTGGCTATGACAAATGGTGTAATTTTGGTGATTGTTTAAAGAAAAGATGCCTTTCAAATCTGCCAGTTGGTTTTGGGGTCCAGAGGGTTAATTTCCATATCTCATCCTTTCAGCAAAAAAGACAAACATCCTCCTCTACCTCACGCGTAAAAAGAGGAAGACGTGATCTTGTCAGGAAAAACTCTGCGGCAGGAAGTGGTCATATTCTACGTCAGCAGATGATGTGAGCTGCAGGGTGTTTGGTGTCGTGAGCCACCGGTTTTGCTTGGTAACGGCTGGTGAGTCACGGTGATGAATGACTCAAGCTGCNTGTCGTGAGCCACCGGTTTTGCTTGGTAACGGCTGGTGAGTCACGGTGATGAATGACTCAAGCTGCTGCTCGCCACCAGAGCTGCAGCCCCCAACGCCTTCCCACCACAAAGCAAACAAATCGCTCTCTCTCTTTTTATCTCCAACAACAGCTCTGCTCTTTAACCTTTTACTCAACGGTCCTTGTTACAGTAGCCACGATAATTACAGATTTGAAGAGGCTCAGCATAAAAAAGAAAAAGAAAAGAAACGAAAGATGTCTGGAAGAGAAAAAGGAAGGAGAGAAAGGAGGGAGCGTGAGATTTGGGAAAGATGAGAGGAAGAGTGAGATGGAGGATTCCCTACCTTGAATCTGTTTGTTTGCATGGTGTGATTTCAAAAGCTGTGACAGAAGAAGCAAATCATATTAAAAATGAATGAATATGGGCATACATGTATGACACATGTACAGGTGACAAATGGCAAAATTAATGATGGAGTTATGAAACATTCATATATGAAGTGAGCTCTAATGTGTTTCTTTGACTGAAAGCCTTGGATGCATTTTAGGCTTCATGTGTGATATGAGTTTATTTAGCGATTAAGGCAATAACGCAAGTAAAAAACATGAATGGAATTAATTGGATAATATCTGCTGAATATACATAATGCATTGCATAATCAGAGTATGTAGAGGATCCACCAGGTGAGGAATATACAGGCAGTCTCCGACTTATGAACAACCTGTACTTACGAATTGACCGCCATAAAACCTATTAAATTAAAAATCCAAGTTCCATACAATGATTCGTAATAATGAACGGTGCACTACTTTACGATGCCTCTTCCGACACGCGAGACATCAATAGGAGCGAAATTAAGTGTTAAACTACATGTTTTTTTTATATCCCCACACACACACTATTATGTTTACGATGTTTTAGTGTATCTGGAAGTGTTTCTTTAATGTTTCTTATGCATAGAAAGGTAAAATATATATGCTAGATACACACCTTACGTAACTGCTCCGACGTACGAACAGCCGTGGGAACGGAACTCGTTCTTAACACCGGGGACTACCTGTACAGGCACTTTTCCATTGTTGGGCTGAACGGTTCTGAAGAGAGGAACGGTTTGAATGGTGTTTCTACCTGGAAACAGTTTGGCACGGAACAGCTTACAAACCGTGCTCAGCGCAGCAGAAGCGTTTGGCTCGGCGGGCGTAATGACGTAGGAGTTCCCTGATTGGTTTATTTCAGTTTTGTGACTCCGCACCTGATAGCCGAGTCATGAACCAAAGGATAAGCTGGGTGTTTTTTTTAAGTTAAGCCTTTTATTTGAAACATCTGGTGTAATAATTACCAGCCATCGGTGTATTAATCTCATCTCCTAGCGGCTACGTTTCCAAACGCGAAATGTGCTGCTTTGTCGCTTCCTGTCTGGTTTTAGCAGCTCCACAGATGGAAACAGAAACGGTAACCATTCCCACGAGTCCGAAGCAGCCGGAACGGTAGAAAACGGACAGTAGAAAAGTGCCTTATGTCGAAGTGGCATGTATAACGTTTACATGCCTGAATAAATCAATTTACACGCAATAATCTAAGTCTGTTACTCAGAGTAAATGTACTCTTATTTGATATCAATCTAATTAATACGACATGATGCCTAAAAATAGCGATTTATCACTGTAATCTGAGTATAATCGAAGTTTTTAACATGCACGTAAACGTAGTGACTGTGATCTAATTCTTGCAATGCAGGTAACATCACTATAAAAAAATCAAAACAGATAACATTAGATATTACAGTTGACAGGGAGAATGAATCTGATGGATCCTGGTTTCATTTTCACTGAAGCTAAATATACAGTATACTGAGCTGTAAGGTACAGTAACTGTCATTGTGTCATTTATATGTTTGAACAGTTATGGAGGAAGACAGAAATCTCTTCATGACATGCAGGGTGTCAGTCTTTTTTTTTTTTTTTTTTTTTTTTTAGCTAGCCAGTAGCACAAAAAGCAGCTTTTACTTCCTGTACCTGCTCATTGAACTTCTCCAGTTTATCCAGCTGTTCTCTCTGGTTTTTCTCCAGCTGCTCCATCTCCTTCTGATGCTTCATCGCCAGCTGCACACACATTAGCAAGAACAAAGGCAAACTGCTATAATACGCATCTGAGGGTCCAGCCATTAAAATAACACACAAAGCAGCGTTAGAAGCAGTGGAGGCCATGAGGAATTTTTGCCTTAAAATAAAAAAATAATAACCAAAAAACCCATCAAATCAGTTTCAGCCAATAATTAGTTTGCTAATTTGACTCTACACATTATTTGCTCAAATATCCACAAAATCATCTTCTTAAAAGATCAGAATTCAGAAATAGACTTCAGATTATATCTTACCACACCGGCTTTGAAATGCTAATGAGGTTTGGGAGTTTCAAGCAGCAGCGAGTTCAATAGCCGCTCGCTGGATTTTAGCATTGGAGAATTTTTAGGTGAAAACAAGAAGGACCAAAAATGAAAATGTGGCATAAAGCATCTTTGTTGGCTAAATGATAAAACAATATGTCAGCATAAATGATGTACCCGCTTCCTCTCATCCATGAACTTCTTGGTGTTGCTGCTGTTTAACTCTCGCACTCTCCTGAGGAGTGAAAAGAGGAGGAAGAGGAGGAAGAGGAGGAGGAGGAGGAGCATCGCGTCACAATCGCAAACCCAACACTCACCAGAAAATATTGAAAGTGATTACTGAAAGTGATTATTGATTCATCGGGTGTTAGTGGCGGCTCACCTCTCTCGCTCTGCCTTGTTCTTGATGCTTTTGTCCTGGCTGATGGCTTTGCTGTTTTCCATGGACGTCTTGGCTTGGTTCGCTCGCATCTCTTTGCTCTGCCTGTAGTTTAGCAACGACAAGGAAAGGTGATCACCAATTAATTAATTACAACAACATCAATGCAGGTTATACAGGGTCATGTGGTCAAGAAGAGGGAAAACAGTGGAGGAAATGCACTATAGGTTGGATGCCGACAGCCGTTAAGAAGAAGAAGAAGAAGAAGAAAAATGTCATCCTCAAAATATTTTTTTCTGAAAGTTAAAAGTTTTAGTCAAGATGGTTGCCATAGCACCACCATCAGGAAAACTTCTAATTTTCCATCATTTTAGGAGAGGCTGGATTGTTGTGATGCATTTTCCTTTTGGTCACAAGATATAAATATCGTACATTCTGAATTTTAGATTACATTTCATAAAATGGAAAATAGTTTCTTTAGAAATTTCTTACTGTGCCAAAAAAAAATTCTCACACTTAATCAATTACATGGTCATTTCTATTATAAAATTAAACCAAAGTTTTAACATTTTCATTGGTAGAAAAACATACCAAAAGCCAGTCTGTCAGATTAATTAAATATAGATTAAATAAATATTGCTTTACATTTGTTTTAGGTTTATAGTTTTATAGTTTACAGACATTTTCTGTGTGTTAAGTAAATTTTCAAGCTCGATTTATTAAAGTCTCTATATTGGTATTTTAGTCTAGATTTTGCAAGAAATTATTATATTTTCAATGTTCATAGTGTGTGCGTGTGTGTGTGTGCGTGTGTGTGTGCGCGTGAGTCTCGCACCGTTCGTGGATGAGTTTGAGCTGCATGGTTTGCTGCTCCTGCACGCTGCTCAGGAGTTTCTTTAGATGTTCACACTGCTGAGTCACGTGACCGTCCTTCATCTCCTGCTCCTCACCGCTGTGACCTTTGATCAGCTCCGACCACTCTTTAGTGTGCTGTGCCGTGATGTCTTTTACCTGAAAACACACACACACATATACACTCAAACTCCTCATCCTCAGCTCAGTCTTGTGTTTAGTAGTTTTTAAGGAGACGTCAGATCGGTACCTTCGCTTTGTGACCAGAAACGAGCGTTTGGATCTTATCCTCCGTCTCCTTTTTCAACTCCTGGCAGTTGTTTTCTCTGTGAGGAGGACAGATAGGCTTTGTATTACAGAGAGTCAAAGGTCAGAGGTCACACGTGGTCAGTTTTTCTGCTTTACAAACAAAAAGAGGTGCACAGTATATCAGTACACATAAAAAACAGTTTCAAATAGGGAGCAAATCCATCACATTTTAGCAAGTAAAACTACTTTATAACCTTATGTTATACAGTACCTCTACCAGAGGATATGTTTTCAGCACATTTGTTTGTTTGTTTTTTTTTGCAGGATTGTGTAAAAATTTGTAACCAAATTTTGGAGAAATGTGGTGGAAGGATTTTCAGGGAAGGATCCATTAAATTTTGCTGCAGGTCTATATCCAACAGCTGATGCAGGAAATTTAAAAAATAATTTCTTTACATTGCGAGAAATTACTTTTTTTGATATCTATCAAAATAAGTAATTTCTCGCAATGTTAAGAAATTATTTTTAAAATGAAAAATAAATAATTAAAAAAAATAAATAAATAAAAAAAAAATAAATAAATATATATATATATATGTNAAATAAATAATTAAAAAAAATAAATAAATAAAAAAAAAATAAATAAATATATATATATATATGTCAATTTCTTCAATAGCAATACACCAACCTCAATGTGGGCAGTGGTGGCCTAAAGGTTAGAGAAGCTCGTGACTGAAGGGTTGCTGGTTCAATCCCTGAACTGGCAGGAGAAATGTGGGTTGGGGAGGTGAGTGAGCAGCACCTGCCCCTCCCTAACCCTCACCACTGAGGTGCCCTTGAGCAAGGCACCTATGCCCCAAATGCTCCAGTGGAGCTGCTCCATGGCAGCAGAGAGTCTGTGGTTGTACTGGGCAGTGTGTGTGTGTGTGTGTTTGAGTGTGTGAGCAGGGCATTCCTGAAAAAGAGCATTTGATGCTCAGCGAGCTAACCCTGAATAAATAACGGTGACATTTTTAATCCCATGATAGACTATCAGTAGGTGTAACTTGGTCCAGATCTGGATAAGGATCCAAGTCTGGTGAAATATCGGAGGACGCGTGAATGAAATATTGTATAAATAGGGCAGAAATGTGCAACAACCACTAATGTGTATTTTTAAATATGCTGATGTGTTAGCATGCAAACACTTTTGACACTTCTTTAATTTAAGTTAGATCCAGATAGCTGCTCGACGTCTTGGCTCGCTCGGTCTGGCTGTAGCTTCTGGCTCCATGTGAAGCTCGCTGCTGCAGAATGTTGAGTTTTTTTATTTACCCTCGTTTCTTGATGGCTTTCTCCAGCAGCTTCTCCAGGGTCGTCTTCTCCTTGTCATGTAGACAGACCATCTTGTCCACCTGGGTGCAGTGGGCTTTCTGCATGATGTTCTGATCCTGTCAAGTCAAAATTGAGACTTCCTGTCACTAAACAGTCGTTAAGGAATCAAGTTTGCTCATACTGCAGGACAAACATTTTCCAGCGTTCACATGTCGTTGATAGTATTTATTCTCCCACCAGGTAATGAGCCATCAGTCATCTGTGTTCAGTCTGCAGATGGATTGTAGGTTTATGTGACAGATTTTAGTGTGATAATTAGCTAATATGAATTAGCTAAGATCCAGCCTGGTGTTTATGGTGATCTGGGGTCAAAGGAGGCAAATTTAGCAAGTCTAATCTGTTGCAAAATGTTAATTATGTGGCTGCATCTATGCATGTTTGGGATGGACAGAAGGTGTGTGTGTGTGTGTGTGTGTGTGTGTGTGTGTGTCGGTCAGTGGAAGATGAAAGGCAGAAGCAGCATCTCTGAATCTCCAACAGGCTGAAAATAATCGCCCACCTTTGAGTGTTTCTTCTTTAACACGCTGAGTTCTTTCTGTTGCTTTTTGAGCAGCTTCAGGTAAGTCTGAGGCAGGAGAGAGACAGTTTTAATTAGCTTTGCAGCTCAGGATAACAGGCTAGGACACGGGTAAGGACATATATACATATATTTCAAAAACTCATTTTCTTGGTTTGTTATTTTCTCTCATCTTTGACAATGAGAGAAAATAACAACACAGCATCATATGACCCCTTTGAAGAAGTATTGATACACAAGTATTCATACATAACGTAGCAGGTATAGCAACAATTATTGACAAGGTAAATGTTTAATTATTTAAAGGACCATACCACCATTTTGCATGTTTGAGCCTAATATATTCAATTTTCATACATGTTATGTTACTGACAATCATTTCCCAAAGGATAAAACCGTATTTCAGCTTTCCTGATATTTTGCAAAATCTCTTAATCTTTCAAAATCAAATATTCAAATGATACACCCACCTTAAAAAAAAAAAAAAAATCGATGTTTTTCCTGCTAATACTTATGAAGTCATGGTTGCTTAAATTTTTCCATAAACTCAGGTCTTCTTCCCCGGTGGAGGCATACATTCAATCTGCACTTTTTATTGAGCTTAAACGCTAAAATTACGTAACTTCTAAAAAAACCTGAATACACGTCTTGTTGGTGATGATGGATTACCTATCCCAAGAACGTTTACAGTATCAACAAGTTGATTTTAATAGCAGAATGAACTGAAACCAATGGAGGTCTGGAAGGTAGGAAAAACATTTTTAATTCACCGTTCCAGTAGTATGCTTTGGGAAATGATTGTCAGTAACGTTACTTTAATGAAAATTGAATATATTAGGCTCAAACATGCAAAATGGGTGGTATGGTCCTTTAAGTGTCAGGAATCCGGAGACAAACCTTCATCTGTTTTAAGTCATCGATGCTGACGTTAGGCACGAGGGCGGTGTCTGAAACAAGAGAAAACAGCTGCATCACACTGCGGCTTCTTTTAAAAATTTAACGTCCTGTTAGGTGTGTGTGTGTGTGTGTGTGTGTTTTAGGGAGTTTGTACCCTTCTTGGTNGTCCTGTTAGGTGTGTGTGTGTGTGTGTGTGTGTGTTTTAGGGAGTTTGTACCCTTCTTGGTCTCTGCTGTGTTGTTTTGGGTGGCGTTGGAGGTCTGCGCCATTTCTGAGCTGGCCTGCGGCGTCACGTTGGCCTTCACCGTGTCACCTTTCCCCTTTCCCTTCTTGTCGTTCTTTGAGCTTCCGCTGGGAACGTCTGCTATGTCGTTCTGCACGAGATGCAAGAATGGATTCAGATTTGATATCCAGAGTGACTTGGACGGAAAGAGAATGCCTAACATGTTGCTCATCGCTGGTTGGGACCAATCGATCAGGTAGAATGCTGTGTGTAACAATGAGCCCATAGGTGTGTGTGTGTGTGTGTGTGTACCGTGTCGATCCCCAGCGCCTTCATCTGGTCGGCTCTCTTCTCTGCTATGGTCAAGAACTTCTTTGGGTCTGACAGAGCATCTACAATCTCTGAAACACACAAAAGCACTTATCAATACGGTGGAAAAGATTTAACGATAAACCCAGAGGCTTAGTCTGCCTCTGTTTGTGGGCAATCAAGATTTAATTAAAAATTTTTAATTGACTTTTTTATTTGAGAAAGGAAGGATCGTATTCTGTTACAAGTACAACGAGCAAGTCAAATATCTCATAAACTTCTGACTTCAAGTACTTTCTGGGTGGTT
This sequence comes from Lucifuga dentata, assembly GCA_014773175.1. NCBI lineage: Eukaryota > Metazoa > Chordata > Actinopteri > Ophidiiformes > Bythitidae > Lucifuga > Lucifuga dentata. The sequence continues at coordinate 36,304 of VXCM01003287.1, forward strand.
TTTGCTCCTGTCACATTTTTATCACTGTGGCTCATTTTTCACTGTAGCTGCAAGTCCTGCACAATCATGGCTACATGTAGGAAGAACTCAAACGTGTGCAGTATAACACAGTTATAATGTCATAAATCATAAAAAAAGAAAAAAACATAAGTTGAATTTCTTTGATAATTTATTTTAAAAAATTGAAAAAAGATGTAATCTATATATACAACATTTTTCCAAGCACCCACAAGTGTTACCAATACTGGGAAAATAAAGTTAAAAAAATTAAAAAAAATTAAAAAAGGGACTATACATACTGAACTATTTACATTTTTACAACCTATAATCTTTATAATCAGTAGGCTTAGTATGCCTGCTGCAGTCTGCATTCAGCCAATGATGCGCTGAATTGTTGTCACATGACTGTTAAAGAGACCAGAGGCGCTCCAGGCTTGCTAGTTGCGGCGAAAAACGCAGAATTTGTTGCTTTTTACAGAATTTGGATTGTACAAAGGGTTTATTTTTAGCAAATTTTTAAATGAGACATTTATAATAAAGTGATTTTGAGGAAATATCACTATTCTAAGCTTAGATTTGGTTACATTTCCTTATGGAAGTGTTAGACGCACATGGACCATCGGAAATTTGAAAACCTGATGATAATTTTGATTTTTAAAGTTTCTGGCTATGACAAATGGTGTAATTTTGGCGTTTGTTTAAAGAAAACATGCCTTTCAAACCCGCCGGAGGGTTTTGGGGTCCAGAGGGTTACCACTTATATTGCAAAACAAACACTAAACAAAATGTAAATGTAAAATAATTAATCAGGAATGAAATCTCAGGCCGTTTTACACCTACATGGTTTGTCTGATTCAGTCAGACAAGGCTTCGTTTCTCCCTCGTGGTACAGTTCGTTTGGTCGGGTCTGAACACAGCAATCAACCAAAACGAGCGCAGAGACTAAAATGAGCGTTAGCATGTGTTTGCGCTCTGCTGTGTTCAGCGTCTGAAGGCAGCATGGCTTTCACATGATGTGAATAAATATTCAGCAATACATGGTTCAGTTCTGCTGTCGTTTTCTTGGTACGCATCCTAAATGATGACTGTAACTAAAATAAGTATCCTGATTCTGACTTTGTTCCACGGCAACCTGTTTCCTGTTTTGATTTTCTTTCTCCTACCCTCAGACATTTTAACCAATATTTAACCAGACATTTTAACCAATGCTGCTAGGTTTTGGTTTGATTAGATGATTTCCTATGTAAAAAACAAAGCAAAATAAGCCGTCAGTGCAACATTCTAACAATTTTAATCTCAGATTTAGAGCAAATCAAATGGATACAGGTCTGAAACACTGTAAGAGCACGACTTTGCTGCAGAGTTTTTATTTGAGCTGCTGGTGTCGACTATCTGCTGGGATTTGTTCTAGAAGAGAGATAATAGTTCCAGTAATGTTCCTGAAGCCTTTGGCTTTATTTAATGACGGCTTCCTTTGTCCCGTTCATTAGCATTCTACTTCTTTTTCTTCTTCTTCTTCTTCTTCTTCTTCCTGTTTTAAACTGTTTCTGCAGTCGCTGTCATCATCATTTGAACTGAACGTTCAACCAGACCTAAAGGCAGAGAGAGAGAGAGAGAGAGAGAGAGAGAGAGAGAGACTTCCTCTCCTCTCCTCCCTGAAGCCTACAGAAACCACTTCATTATCAGCCATGAATAAACTGAGTGTAATAAACTGAGTTCAGTGTATAAAAATGTCTACACACACACACACACACACACACACACACACACACACACGCACACACACACACACACACACACGGTCATTTAATGAAACAAACCTGTAACTCTCTATATACACAGTCAGTAATATAATTTTCCTAAATTTCAGAAAACACCCTATTCCTTATTTCCGCTGTGTGAGTGTGAGTGTGTGTGTGTGTGTGTGTGTGTGTGTGTGTGTGTGTGTNGCTCACCTCCGAAGCCGTCGGGCACGTACGTCTTGAGGATGATTTGGCAGAAGATGGTGGGCAGCGACAGGGGCTTGTTGCCCTCGTTCCTCAGAGAGATGTGGCGGTAGCCGGCCTGCAGGCCGTCCAGAGGCAGGATGCGCTGACCAATCAGCTTGTTGTTGTCATCGTAGACGGCGATGCGCAAAACCGCCAAGTCTGGTAAGATCACCTGGAAGGGAGGGGGAGGAGGAGAGATGGGAGGGGAGAGGAAGAGGAAGTAGGAGAGGAAAAACAAAGGAAATGAGTCAGAGTGTCGTCAGCCCCACGGCAGAAATGAGTGTGTGTGACTCACTCTGGTGTGAAAACAACAAAAAGTGTGTGAAGTGGATTCATCTCGTCCCGAAACGCCATCGTTAAGGTCAAGGATGAAACCGTAGGGGGCGCTGTCTGAAACGCAGTATATCTGACTACTGACAAGGCCATCTCCATGCCAGAGAGTGGAGTATATTCTGTGTGTGTGTGTGTGTGTGTGTGTGTGTGTGTGTGTGTGTAAAGTGGCCTTGTGTGAGGAGATAAGTGAACAGAGGATGATTAATACCGAGATGAAGGCGAAGGGAAGAGATAAGGCCAAAGAATAGGCATGAGAGATGAATGTGCGTGCATGCACGCATGTGTGTGGGTGTGTGTGTGTGTGTGTGTGGCTGGCTGATGCACTGTGTGNGCATGCACGCATGTGTGTGGGTGTGTGTGTGTGTGTGTGGCTGGCTGATGCACTGTGTGTCAGTATCGGTAGTGTGTATGGTTCGCTAGGAGTCATCTTGACAGTGTTGCAAATGCATTAACAAAAGTGTAGCAGTGTCTGGGGGCATCTGTGTGTGTGTGTGTGTGTGTGTTTAGATGTACGAAAGCAGTCTTGCCAGGCAGCACTGCTTGTGATGCCCCCTTATGATAGCATTGTGTACGTTTTAGTGTGCGTGCGTGTGTGTGTGTGTGTGTGTGTGTGTGTGTGCGTGTGTGTGTGTAGAGCAGCACTGCGGCAGCCTGTGATTGATGGTGTGTGTTAGGGAGCTGGAGTCACAGTCATGGTTGAGAGACTCCTCATTCTGCTGAGAACAGCATTATTACACACACACATGCACACACACACACACACACACACCTCTCCCTCCCTCTTTCTCTCTTTTTATCACCCATCTCTCTNTGCACACACACACACACACACACCTCTCCCTCCCTCTTTCTCTCTTTTTATCACCCATCTCTCTTCCATTCTTCCTTTCTTTTCCTTTCTTCCTTCACTTAATTCCTGTAATAGTTCCTTTTCTTACTCTTGCCTTCCATTTTTTCTACTTCCCTCTCTCCGTTAAACTCAGACTGAATCCTTCCTTTCCTTCTTCTTCCTCTCTTTATCTCCCTCCTCTCACTGCCGATATCCTGTTTTTTTGTTCACCTTTTCAGCTCTTTCCTTCCAACCATTTCTCTCTCCTTGCCTCCTTCCTTCCTTCCTTTTCCCACTCGTTCCCTGCAGCAATGACACAGGAAGTAGCTTCCATCGTAACGGAGACCTCCACCCCTGCTGTCCTCCATCTCTCCTCCTCCTCCTCCTCTGATAACTGTTAATCACAGACACAGTTCCACTCTGTCGTTACCTTTCTGAAGACGAAGGGCTCTTCGTTGTAAGCCGGGTTCAGTCCGTTATTCATCACCATCCGTGTGCGGAACTCTTTCCGGATGGTGTCCGTCGGGAGCCCGTACATGTCGACCTCCACGTATGTGCCGATTTTCTTGTCTGACAGGAACTGACCAGAGAACACCTGAAGTGAGAAAAAGACACTGAAGGTGTAATAATCACATTTAAGAAGGCATTAGTCACGATTATAGGCAATAAAATGATCATCTACTTAAAATACCGACTCCAAAGCTGCGTTACAAAAAAATAACCTTAACAAACATGACAATATACTTATCATTATTATGGATAACGGTCGCTAAAATGCAGTAATTGTCTTTAATTTTAGGATTTACCATATATACTCAAGTATAAGCTGAGTTGTTTTTTTTTTTTACCAAATTTCACAAAGCAAATTGGAGGTCAGTTTATACACGAGAAATTCAAGTNGTTTTTTTTTTTTACCAAATTTCACAAAGCAAATTGGAGGTCAGTTTATACACGAGAAATTCAAGTTCGATCCCAGAGAAGGAAATTTCCAGGTGTGGAAATACTACCCATTACCACTACCACGGAAAATAGTTTAAATCATACCTTAGAATGATGTATTTCCTGACTAAACATCTTATCGGCACATTTTGCGGCGGCTAGTAAGCCATGATCTGTCAGTTACGGTAATCAGCTGCTGAAATAAATATCATGTTTAATGGTACGTGGATTATTTTCAGAAAAACAGAGGAATACTATGACAATACCCAGAAAAACAGGTAATTTTCTAAATAAATAAATTGATGGAACAACATCAGGGGGTCGGCTTATATGCGGATTTCTTTAAAAATCTAAATTTGCAGGTCAGAATTGGGGGTCGGCTTATAGTTGAGTATATACAGTAACTGCTTCACTTGAAGAGATAAAGTGTCACATGACCTGACCTGTACGCTGCAGGTTGCTGCGATGACGCCGTCCACAGGCGTTTCTGAAAAGGGATCAAACATCCTGTCTGACCGCCGCATGAAGTCCGGCTTTAGCAGGTACCTGACACACACACATATTAAAAAACAAAGACAAATATGAAGATGAAAAACCTTTTATGATCAAATAAGAGAACATGGGTCATGTAAAATATAATCTGTGTTACCATTTTTAAAGGATCATACCCAATGTTTTGCATATATGAAACCAATAAATACAACCTGCATACACATTACATTACTGACAAACATACTACCGGAGGAGTAAATTTTAGAATTGTTTTTCCTACCTTCCAGACTGCCATTGTTCATTCCAGTAAGCTATAAAAATAAACTTGTAGAGATTTGAAACATGCTTGAGATAGCAAACATGAAGTCTAGAATTTTTTTTATTTTTTTTTTTAAGTAAGTTAATTTAACTGATCCAAGATGGAGCTGCACAGGAGAAAACAATATGCCTCTGCCAGGGAATATAGTCCCAAGAGAAGACGGCTTTAACGACAGTCCCTTCTCCATTCGGACATACGTCTTAGTCGCCGAAACATTGAATTTTCAGCTGGGTGTATCACCTGAACATTTGATTTTGAAAGATTAGGGGATTTAGCAAAATAACAAGAAAACTAAAATACAGTTTTATGTTTTGGAAAACGGTTATCAGCATCGTAACGTGTATGTGGGTAGTATTTATCGGGCAGAATCACCGGTATTGTCCTTTAAATTCTGTAATGATCTTTTGGGAGTAAAAACACAGCATAAGAAGCCTCTCGGCCTGTGTGTGTGTGTGTGGGGGGNAATAGCTTTAGTAGTAATGACGGCTCTGATCTCCCACATGAGATTTCCAGCATCAGTCACATTTCTGCCCTCGGGGCCGGTATTGGAGCCAAGAGACGAAGACAACGATGAAGACAGGAAGAGATAGATGGCTGGGAGAGAAGAGGAGCTCTCGCTGGTTCGTGGGGCAGACAGCGGCTACGGTCGCCGCTGGCAACCGCTAATGAGATGTGACAAGCTTTAATTGATGAGTTTTGGGGAGGAAGAAGAGAGGGATGGGATGGATCTGAACTGGCTGCAGACAGAAGTGGAGCATTGATCTCACCCACAGGAGCCGTTATACTCAAACTTTCCCTGGTTCAGCTGCATGGCCAGATCTGAGCGAGAGGGGGAGAGAGAGGGGGANGAGAGAGAGAGAGAGAGAGAGAGAGAGAGAGAGAGAGAGTCAATGTCAAATTCTCAACTCCATTTCTGTTTTTCTGTGGAGCTTTTGTTTGACTTAGGGAGACAGAAACTTTTTCTTCTTTCTTCTCTTTTTCTTATTTTTTCTCTTCTTTTCTTTTTTCTCTCTTTTTATTTATTTATTTATTTTTAAATTGGGAATAGATAAAGTGCAGAAATATACAAATACAAGTCTTTCCCATTTCTGTTGTTAAATGAATATCCCCAGGGGCTTCAACGAAGGCCCCCACCCACCCAACAACAACAGCAAAACAGTCTCTATAGGAGATAACAATATTATTTAAAATATATAAACATACAAATTACGAACAAACATACAAAAAGTGTTCCTTTTTTCTTCTTTCTTTCCTTTTCATTTTTCTCTTCTCTTTCTTTTCTGACAACACAGCAGAAATAACAGAAGCTTTTTCCATCTCTCATCTATCCTCCACCCAAACGCTCCCCCNCCCCACCCCGCTCCCAGCAGGCCATATGGTCCGACCCCCTCGCCTCCGGCCGTGGGGCAGCAGCTGTTTTCCAACAGGCTTCACTCACTCAATGTATGTTTGTGTGCGCTTGTGTGTATTCAGCAGCGATAGTTTGTGAGTGTAGATGTGTGTGCGCGTGCGTGTGTGTGGGAACGAAAGGATTCACACAGTTCATGCATGCGTAGCAAGACGATGAAAAGACACGCAAGAACAGAGCGGTTCAGTGAAATACACAACTCTTTGCAAAATTGATGGTTTGACAGTGTGTATGTGTGTGTGTGTGTGTGTGTGTGTGAGGTCAAAAGCTTAACATAACTCATGCCAGAAAGGTGACTAAACGGCTGCATTTACATGTGTGTGTGACCGTATATATATGTGCATATTATGTGGTTGGCTTTGTAAGGCACGTATGAGGTCGGAGGTCATGTGCTGCATGCTGCGGTACCTGGGGTCTGGAAGTTGAGCGAGACCATCTGGCAGCCGGCGTTCCAGAAGATCTGAGGCATGTAATTACTGGAGTCCACGCGGCCCCCTTTGGGGTAAATACGGCTCATCTGACGCTTGTTGTAGCTGCGCTGACGTTCAGGAAAATTTAAAAAAAAGCATGTGTGTGTGTGCGTGTACATAAAACAGACTGCAGCACTATTTTTAGTGTGGAACAGCTTGGGTGAAGCAGTCCCATTGGAGTGACTGTGTGTACTTGTGTGTGCGACAAAAAAAGGCCAAGTCACACAGTCCAAAGGTACACCGATCTCCAGAGGGTCGCAGTTTTTTACAGCAGCAGATTAAAAACAAATATGGCTGAAAAACATTGACTTTGACCCACTGATCAGATCGCATTCAGGTGACCTCACTCTGTTCATTCAAAGCTCCTCATTTACTGGAACACTGCTTAGCGTCACTCAGGTGTGGAATGTAGATGAGTCTCAGGTGTGGTCGTCATAACTAAACATACAAGGATTTCCTGTTAACTAATAGGGTTATAATCAGTGGTGTGCATTTTTTTTCAGTCTGGTACTAAAATGAGTAATGAGTTTCCATATTTTCCGCAAAGATCGTGTTGTGTTTGTAGAATGCTGCAGGTAGAAGCAGGACTTAGCACAGCTTAAAGTTCTCAAAATTTCAGACCAAATTCAATCATTTTTATTAAAGTCAATCCCAGAGAAGAGAAAAATAGATGAGAGAGAAGGACAAAGAGAAACTGTGCACGATCTCTCTCTCTCTCTTTCTTCTGCTGGGCATGCAAATGAGCATTTATGGTAGAGCGGATACGCATTTTCCCCTTTGAGGATGCGCATTACGTTTATGTGCAGCCCTGGCTATGATGCAAAACAGTAACAAAACAGTAGCATGGATGCCATCAAATTATAATGAAGATATTTGCATAAAAGTACACATAAGTTCAAAAGATACTTGACAAACTCTATGGCATTGGTCTTCAGGTAGCCCAGGCCCACCGACTCGTTAAAAGATGACATGTTATGGTGGATGTTCCTTTCTGAAAGACAAGTGAAATGAAAAGCAGTGGATAAATCATATTTTAATGTTAATATTTGGATTGTCAGGACCATGCATGCAAGAAAACTGCTACCTTTTACTGTTTTATGGCATTTTAGCTCTGATTCAGAGCAACACATTCAATTAAACGGTCAAATAACACTGAATTCTTGTATCACCATCAATACAAGTAACAAGTAGTAAAAATAACAGGAGTTTGAACCATGGAGGCCTGATGACATTCATGGCAGAAAAACCTAGTATTGTTGAGAATGAAGGTCATTATTGAAAAGAAATAAATAAAAAAAGATGGAGATTTTATGATGTCAGTTTGTAACTCGATGCTCACCTTCTGCCAGATCAAAACTCTGGAACTTGATGGGCTGGGCGTAGTTGACCATGGCTGAGAGGTACGGGTGGATGTTAGTTGTGGCTCCTACGTAGGTGTACTGAGCTATCAGAGCCTCTTCAGAGTCTTCTGCTCCCTCTGCAGCCTGGATACACCGGTCAAAACACACACCGGTCAAAACACACACGAACAGTCTGAATCAGTCTTATGAATCAATTCAGAACCACAGATGCAGCAAATACATCAATACAGGCAGTCCCCAGGTTACGAACAAGTTCTGTTCCCACGGCTGTTCATAAGTCTGATTTGTTCGTAAGTCGGAACAGTTACGTAAGGTGCGTATCTAGCGTATATATTTTACCTTTCTATGCATAAGAAACATTAAAGAAACACTTCCAGGTATCCTAAAACATTATAAACATAGAGAGAGAGAGAGAGAGAGAGAGAGAGAGAGAGAATGTGTGTGTGTGGCAAACATGTAGGTTAACACTTACTCTCACTCCTTGATGTCTTGCATGTTGGAAGAGCTATTCTTCTGTTGTTTTGACGTGCGTCGTAAAGTAGCACGCCGTTCATTATCACGAATCATTGTACATAACTCAGATTTTTAATTTGGTAGGCTTTATGGCGGTCGGTTCGTAAGTACAGGTCGTTTGTAAGTCGGACGTTCGTGACCTGGGGACTGCCTGTATTTCAATATTTGGGGTCAGCTGTCCAAAGTAACGGGGAGTGCGGAAGAGAGGTGAAGAAGAGAGTGCAGGTGGGGGAGTGGAGTGGAGTGGGTGGAGGAGGGTGTCAGGAGTGATTTGTGACAGAAGGGTACCAGGAAGAGTGAAAGGGAAGGTTTACAGGAAGTAGTGAGAGCAGCTACAGTATGTTGTATGGGTTGGAGGCAGAATTGAAAATGCTAAGATTGTCATTGGGAGCGGCGAGGATGGACAAGATCAAGAATGAGTATATTAGATGGTTAGACGGTTTGGAGACAAAGTGAGAGAGGTGAGATTGAGATGGTTTGGACGGGTGTAAAGGAAGGATGAGAGGTTTATTGGGGAGAAGGATGCTGAAGAAGAAGAAGAAGAAGAAGAAGAAGAAGAAGAAGAAGAAGAAGAAGAAGATACAGCAAATACAGAAGAAGAAGAAGAAGAAGAAGAAGAAGAAGAAGAAGAAGAAGAAGAAGAAGAAGAAGAAGAAGAAGAAGAAGAAGATACAGCAAATACATCGGTAGGTCTTTTATTTTTTTGGGAAGGAGACATGGTGTGCTGACCTTCTTGTTGTTGTCCTGGTCAGATGCTTCGGAGACATCCGTGGCGTCCGTGGCCTCAGACATTTCTGTCACTTCATCATCAGCCACCTGAAAAACACATTCATACATGCAGACAAAACGTTCCCTCTCCATAACCACGTCATAAACCTGCTGCAGGTCAGATGTTAACTCTGGAGTCAAAAGTCACATTAACACATATTTTTTGCTGATTTTTGGAGACTTTCCTTCATTTTCCAGAATGAAGAATTTTCTAGAAACATTATTTGAGACTCCAGAGGGTTAAATATGAAGTCAGATATATTTGGAGCTTAGCTGAATCGTTAAAGGACCGGCTCACCTTCTTGATGCTATTGTTTCGCTCTTCCTCTTTCTTGGAGCTGACGGCGTTACTCTGAGAAACGCTGCTGGCATCCGTCTCGCTGGGAGCTTCTGACAAACTGCTGGGAGCCTCCGAATTCAAATCCTTCTCCTCGCCTTCCTTCTCTCCTGCACACAAACAGAAATTAATATTCCTTCACCACAATAATGCTTTCTGGCTCATACTTTGGGTCAAAATTTGTGTCTCCACCAGGGAATATAAGACTAGCTTAAATAAGGACTGAATAAGTATTTAGTCCTTATTTAAAGAACATACCGGCCATTTTGCATGTTTGAGCCTAATATATTCATTTTCATACATGTTACATTACTGACAATCATTTCCCAAAGGATAAAACCGTATTTCAGCTTTCCTGATATTTTGCTAAATCTCTTAATCTTTCAAAATCAAATATTCAAGTGATACACCCACCTTAAAAATCCATGTTTCTCCTGCTAATAGTTACACAGCCTTATGAAGTCACGGTCCTTTAAATTTTTCCGCTCAAACATGCAAAACGGCCGGTATGGTCCTTTAAGCTAGTCTTTACCATTTTTTAATTATTTCAGATCTACTGTAAATGTTATCCTGAGCGTAAAATTTCCTGTTGGTGAAAACATGAAGCTGTGTGACGCTAAAGGGAAAAAGCTAATCGATGCTTAGTCTGTATTTAAATTGACTTTTAAACATGTACACACACACACACACACACACACACACACACACACAAACTGTCAGCTAGCTTACCGTTTTCTGTGTCATCCTCTTCTCCCATTATGATGGCTGGGGTGTTGGTCTCTCCTGCCTCCATGTGTTTCTTAAAGGCCTCCAGCTGCTCTGTAAGACACAAAACACAAACTGGTCTCTGCTGTCTGTCCCTGTCCACCATTCGAACAGCAAACAGGGACATAACGCAGCATAATGAGACATAAGAAGCTGCGTACTTACTTTGTTCAACTTCAGGTTTCAAGCGCTTATTTTTGATGAGTATTTTCCTTTTTAGGTCATTTGGGGAAGGTAAAGGACGCCCGGATTCAATCTGAAAAAGAAAACACAAATCTTCATTAATATATTGCAGAATTATATCCAAAATAAGCAAAAATATGCCCTGAAGTTTATGTCACATCACGCCTATCAAGAAGCCAGACAGGAAGAAGCATCCTTCCTCTGCATGTTGAAGTCGGTAGATTTAAAAAGGAAGAAAACAGATTGTGTGAGTTAGGAGAAATTGAGAATGAGTCATATTTTCTTTTGTACTGTACCTACTATGATGATCTAAAAGGACCAATATTTAATGAAATGTTTGACCAAAATCCAGATATACTTTGGTGGAGTGACAATGAAAAAACGGAAATGTTGTTTAATTTTAAGGTTTTTAAGTTGGCTAATTTTGTCTCCACAGCCTGGAAAAGAAGGCAAGATNTTTAATTTTAAGGTTTTTAAGTTGGCTAATTTTGTCTCCACAGCCTGGAAAAGAAGGCAAGATGGACTGTTTCTTTAATATGTCTAAAATCCTGTGTGGCGTACTGATATGGATTTAACTTCAGAATGTATAAAAAATTATCATTTACTTATTTATTTTGTTTAACAAAGTTTAGTACCACTGTATCTGCAAAAATCTGTACCACTCTGGATCCGGTTTGTATGAAAAAGTGGCGTCCTGTAAATCCATGTGGGAACGATGTGTGCATGACACAATAATAAAAATTCATTCATTCATTCATTCATTATACATATGGATGATTTTGCACTTTGAGTCAGGTGAGGGCTCACCGGGTAATTCTCCAGAGGCTGTTTGAGAAGGAGATCACCAAAGATCTCCTCACAATATTTGGCCATTTTGTACTGCTGTGGTTTACTGGTGACACACAAACACAATGCATGAATGTGTGTTTTATATATATACAGAGGAATTAATGCAACTCATGGCAGGAATATAGAGATGAAGCATAAGATTCCTAAATATATTAAATAAGATTCAGCTACCTGCAGTGGTTTTCAAAGGACAAAATAACAGGATACTCTGATGTGACAAAGGCTGTTTCCTTGATGGCTTGGATAACATCCTGTTAAAGAAAGAGAATGAGACGAGGAAGAGAATGGGGAAGTATATGAAGCATTAAAGGACCATACTGGTGATTTTGCATGTATAAAGGACCACAGCAGCCGTTTTGCATGTTTGAACCTAATATATTCAATTTTCATACATGTTACGTTACTGACAATCATTTCGCAAAATCTCTTAATCTTTCAAAATCAAATATTCAGTGATACACCCACCTTAAAAATCCATGTTTCTCCTGCTAATAGTTACACAGCCTTATGAAGTCACGGTCCTTTAAATTTTTCCATAAACGCAGGTCTTCTTTTGGGACTATATTCCCCGGTGGAGGCATACATTCACTCCACGCTTTTTATTGAGCTTAAACACTAAAATTACATAACTTTTAAAAAAAACCTGAATACACGTCTTGTTGGTGATGATGGATTACCTATCCCAAGAACGTTTCAAGTATCAACAAGTTGATTTTAATAGCAGAATGAACTGAAACCAATGGAGGTCTGGAAGGTAGGAAAAACATTTTTAATTCACTGTTCCAGTAGTATGCTTTGGAAATGATTGTCAGTAACGTTACATGTATGAAAACTGAATATATTAGGCTCAAACATGCAAAATGGACGGTATGGTCCTTTATGCCCAATAAATACGACCAGTATACATGGTACAACACTGACAACGAATTTCAAAACTATAAAACTTTATTTTAGTTTTTGTGTTATTTTGCCAAATCCCCTAATCTTTCAAAATAAAATGTTCAGCTGATGCATACACCTTAAAACTCAGTGTTGCCTGCTAACATTTGTGTCTGCTTGCAGAAGGGACAGCTATTTTAATTTCTCGGTATAAGCAGTCTTCTCCTGGGACTATATTCCTTGGCAGAGACATACGTTTTCTTCCATACTGCTCTGAGATGGACCTATTAACTTAAGTAACTTCGACAAAAAATAACAACGGCGTGTGCTTCGCTGTGATGGATTACGTATCTCAAGCACGTTTCAAGTCTCTGCAAGTTGATTTTTATAACGTAGCGGAATGAACGGAAACCAAATGTCAGTCTGGAAGGTAGGAAAAACAATAATTATCACTCCAGTAGTATGTTTTGGGGAAAGGTTGTCAGTAGTAATATGCATGCAAGTTGTAGTTATTGGGCTCAAATATGCAAAACTACCGGTATGGTCCTTTAAACAGCTGTGAGAGGAATAATATCATACTGTCAACACAAGGGGGCAGACACACACAATAAATTAACAGTAACAGCAACAACAGACAAAGTTCTATAATGTACTCATACTCGTGTGTGTGTGTGTGTGTGTGTGTGTGTGTGTGCATGTTTTCACCTTGAACAGGATGTCCGTGCACATGGCCTTGCCATGAGTGATGATGGGTTCCTGATCTTCTCCTTTCCCATCCCAACAGTCGAGCTCAATACATCTGACAGATAGAAACACACACACACACACACACCCTTCACATTAACTCTACACACAACACGCATAATAGAGAGTTTACACGCTGGTCTATGTCGTTTGAGGGTGTTTGGGTTAAACAGTGTTAGCAGTTAGCAGTTAGCATCCATATGAGCTTTAGATATTATTATAAATGTATAATTCATAACATATATGTGTATATATATATGTTATGAAGCTTCAACACGTATCTTGACGCTCTTTCGTACCTGCAGCCAGACAGCAGCACCTGGCGGTACATCTCCACAGAGGACTTCCCTCCAAACTGCCGGCCCGTCAGGTAGGTATTGTGGGAGGAGCTTATAAAATAGTGCGCCAGCGGCTGATCCATTTCCTGATACAGCTCCAGCCGGTCCAGAAACACCGGGGCGTTCTCGTCTGACATCAGGTACCGGCAGAAACCGTNCAGCTCCAGCCGGTCCAGAAACACCGGGGCGTTCTCGTCTGACATCAGGTACCGGCAGAAACCGTCGCTGGACATATGACCTGCGGGAGAAGGAACGCGTGTTTAACGTGTTTGGGGAGATAATGATGACACGGCTCTTTTTCAGGAGGAAATATTGAACGGTGTCGTACTTTGATTATTGCAACTAAACCTCCTGGAAAAACAACTGTATTTAAGAACCATATCGGTGGATTTTGCATGTGTGAGACCAATTATATACAACCTGGGTACACGTTACGTTACTGACAGCCATTTTCCAAATATTAGAACTGTTTTTCCTACCTTCCAGACTGTCATTGGTTTTAGTTCATTCCAGTACGCTACTAAAATCAACTTGTAGAGGCTTGAAACGTGCTGAGAGAAATAATCTATTAGTTGAAGTATCTATATATAACCTGTTCAACACAGAGCTGCATGGAAGACAATATACATATAGTCCCAGGAGAAGACGGCTTTAATCTGAGAAATTAAAAATGACCATGCCTTCTACATTCAATCATACGTGTTAGCAGGTGAAACATTGAATTTTAAAGTGCGTGTATCACCTGAACATTTGATTTTGAAAGATTCGGGGATCTGACTAAATAACAGGAAAACTAAAATACGGTTTTATGTTTTGGAATTTGTTGTCAGTAATGTAACATGTATGTGGGTTGTATTTATTGGTCTTAAACAAGCAAAATCTCTGGTATTCTCCTTTAATATAATCAAATCAAGCATTAACAATCAAATAATTTCTCACTTTTCCGAATTTTTTTTGGTTTTATTAGCAAAAAATATCATTTCAGGCCATTGATAACTGGAAATCAGATGTTGTCAGAGCATGTTGCACTATGGGTAATGGTCTGTCAGGCTGTCAGGATGCCTCAAACTAGAAAAATGAGGCAGTAATCTGCTGTAATCTGAAGTTACGCAGGCAGAGGGCAGCGCAGCGTAAAATATCCATCTGCTGTCTACCTTTCTTCTTCAGTTCTTCATCTCTCTCGTACTTCTCGATGATCTGCATGGCTCTCTTGGGGTCGTAGAATGGGAAGAGGATCTCGTTTAACCTGGGGTCACGCTGATTCTGAGGAGCAACGACACACACACACACACACACACACAGCCGTCCACACAAAAACAGTTACTTCCTAACATACGGTAAGACGCCCACTCAGACATGATGTGACAAACACCGAGCGCTGACAGACACAGGCAGCAGAAAGTACCAACACGGCTCATTTAATATGCAAAAATACTAGAGCTGATCTGAGAAAACATGAATTGTAGAATCATATCAGGTTTTGTAGCGTGAGGCGATTGATGATCATTAATCCTGAATCAATACGTTTACTTTAAACTCTTCAGTGCTGCTTTAACACACCACTTCAGGCTCTGAAATACAAGACCTGAGCCACGCTAACTGCTGCTAAAGACATGGAAGCTGTACATGTTGAAGGGGTTCAAAGCAGCACTAACTTAAAGGACCATACCAGTCATTTAGCGTGTTGGAGCCCTGCATACATGTTACGTTACTGACAACCATTTCCCAAAACAAAACCGTTGTTTAGTTTTCTTGTTATTTTTGCAAAATCAAATGTTCAGGTGATACACGCACCTTTAAGGCTGGATTTACATGACCACGCACATGTGACCTGATTCTGATCTTTTGCTCACGTGATGCGTATCGGATTTTCTTCCTGAAGATGTAAATGGTAAAAAGTCACATGGAATCAGATATTCTCAGATCCGTTTCGGACCGCTTGCATATGTGGAAATAAATTGGATATGTATCGGATATCCGCCAATGCGACTGCTGTCTAAATACACAAATTGGAATTTCCTTCCCATTCCGACTCCTACGTTTGCTTTATTCGCATATGAATGATGTCAGCATCAATATGACGCTCTCTGTAAACAGAAATGGAGGACATGCTACGTATATCAGACATGCTGATGTGTGTTTATGTCAAATAGACATGTTAGCGTGTGATAACAGGCTCCTGTTACAGCAGCAAAAGTCCAACTCCACCTGCTTCTCCTCCGTGATTAACCGATGAACATACGTGTCCTGATGGAGGGATAAACACACACACAACATATCAGATGTTTCTCTCTGCATGTGAAAGTTTTAACCTGCTGATCAGATTTTAAATACTTCTCTCATCTTAGTTCATTGAAACGTTTTGTTTACATCCGTCTTAGAAATGTGTGCATGCATAGCTGCATTCTGCTGCTACAGGTCAAAGGTCAAAGTGCGTAAATACAGGTATCAGATATGAGCCGCTTAAAAAAGAAAATGTGAATACGCTGAACAAAAAATCGGATATAGGCAAAAGATTGGAATTGAGCATCAAATTAAAAGCCGTCTTCTTTTCTCCTTGCTGGTGGAGAAATGCATTTTCTTCCCTGTAGCTCCATGTTGGATTGGTTAAATAAAGTTAGTTTGACAAAAACTTTAATAGACGTCATATTTGCTGTGACAGATTATTTATCTCAAGCACGTTTCAGGTCTCTCACAGTTGATTTTAAAAGCGTACTGGAATGAACTGAAACCAATGCCAGTCTGGAAGGTAGGAAAAACAATTCTAATATTTACCGNGCGTACTGGAATGAACTGAAACCAATGCCAGTCTGGAAGGTAGGAAAAACAATTCTAATATTTACCGCTCCAGCAGCATGTTTTGGGAAATGGTTATGGTATAACATGACATGTACGTGGGTTGTATATATTGGGCTCAAACATGCAAAACCGCCGGTATGGCTCTTTAAAAATGAACCATTAAAAATGATAAGGCCACCTTTCAGTCAGAAAGCAGGTGGGATTTAATCTAACAATGTTTTGTTTTGTTTTTTTTGTTTGAATTTCCATTAAAATGCGATGCACAGGCTGGAACAGGAAGCAGCAGACACATCACAGAAGAGCGACTAAGCAGGTATTCAGTCTGAGTAAATCACGACCACGGCACACAGACGGCAGGAAACCAGCTGAGCCGAGCAGGAAGCAACAGGACGGAAACATCTACCCTCCTGTTGTCATGACAACACCAATCAGACAAGGGGAGGTAAGCTGCGGTAGGGAGAACANCCCTCCTGTTGTCATGACAACACCAATCAGACAAGGGGAGGTAAGCTGCGGTAGGGAGAACAGGGGAATGGAATAAGAGCGGGCATGCATAATAAGGGGGTTGGATGAAGTTGCCCTTACAGGCTGACAGGAAGTGAGATAGATATTCTGTCCCTCGTATTGATAGAATTTTAACGAGGGTCAGATGATGCTCAATCTGGGCCAGAGGGCAACTTCTACCCACATTAAGTGGGACGGGGCAAGGCAAGGGAGCTGCAAAGCGGGGAGGGGGGGGCAAGTCAAACACACAGAGAAGTTAATGAATGATAAAGAGCTTACTTCATTCAGAAAGCTGACTAACTGGTCTACAGTTAAATAATCAGTTTTGTTCCCATTGCTGCAAAGGAATTAATTAGAAAAAAAACAAAACAAAATGTTATGCTTCTTAAAATAGACGCCCACACAGTCATCCAGTTAAAATTAGAAAGCAGAACAGCTGTTTTAAAGGGGACCACACTTTAATGTTACAGTTTTTTAGTCATAACATCTGGATAATACTTTAAAAATGCTGTTATTAGCTGGAACATCATTAATATTGAACTGTTGAAGCAGGCTGAGTTAGTACAGCAGACGCAGAAACGCTCTCCCGATTATTTCCAGCAAGATGCAGCAGCTCCACATTTGGGGAATATTTAACAGCTGGATATAAATTCTACTCTGGCACACAAGACAACATTGGCGAAATGCAAACCATGCCGTAGACACAAGGGTTCTAGCATCTATCAGAAGTTATTTATGTGGGGATTTGTTATTTTCTATTGTGGACGATGAAGGTTAAAAACAGGAAACTCACATGTTCTTGAAGAGCTCCTCTATGTCCGTACGAGGGCAGATCTTCTGTGTGAGGGCGTAGAAAATGTCAAAGGTGAAAGCAGATGGTTCGATCTCATCGTTCTGTGGATGATAAGCAACAATGCTGTTAGCAATTTAGCATGTGAGCTATTTATAGACCAAAACAGTTAGCTTGTCCATCATTCGCCAAGTAGCCAGGTGAGGAAATGCATGATGATTAAGATGATTACATGATGTTAAAAAAAAAAATCAATTTCTGAAGAAGTCTTGATGTGTACTGAGGCCAATATTATTATTATTATTATTATTATTATTATTATTATTAATTTATTTGTTAAATGTATTTATTTATTTATGACTGCATAAAATCCAGATAAAAAATAAAAGATGAAGAGGTCAAGAAGCCATCAGGCTTATACAACAGACCTCCCCTCCCTTAAGGAGGAAAAACAAACAAGTAACAAAAGAATAAAAACTAAACTAAGATAAATTGGGAAAATTAAAAAACAACAACAACAACAACAAAAAAACCCAATAAAAAGCACATGCACACAATAAACAGAAGAAAACTAACCAATCAGTAGACAATAATCCAATAAAAACAAAGAAATACACAAAAAAACAATGACGGAAAAAGGGAAGAAAAAAACGTATAAACACACATCAAGAAATAATTAGACATAAATTAAATGTGATGACAATTTTTTTTATAAATATTTCCAAAGATAATGAGTTTCTGACAACCTGCACTTTGGGCATTTCCATATCTTGGAATGACAAAAGATGCCAATCTATCTAATATTGGGTCTACTACTCTTCATCATTTCTCCATTCCCCCTGCAACATCCTCCATCTCAACATTATCACAGCTCCATGGACGACACTCAGCTTTATTTATCATATTTATCAGACATACAGTTTGCTGCCTTTGCTGCCTTCAAAGCTTCATCTGATTTTCAAATCAATCGAAGGTACGGTTAAATACAGCAGGAAGTTTGCTGTTGTCTGACCTTTCCACTAGGAAGGCCCAGCTCCTTCAGAGCCTGGAAGATCCCTTTCTCCGTCTTCCCCGATGCAAACGTTCGCGTAATGCTGTAAAATAGGGGTGAGGTGAGAGAGAGGGAGGACAGGTGAAAAACAAATCAAACTCAAATAAAGTTGACTCTGGATGAAATTGATAAAATAATCAAAGTTTCTTACCCTCTCACAGGAATCTTCCCGTTCACGTTGGTCAGGAAGCACATTCTCATCCAACTAATCAAGACAGATTATCAGAAATGAGACTTGAACATGCAAAGACTAATAACAAAGTAGTTTACTAAATTATAATCTTCATTTCAGATCCTTTTAAAGGACCATACCGGCCATTTTGCATGTTTGAGCCTAACTCAATTTTCATACGTTATGTTACTGACAATCATTTCCCAAAGGATAAAACCGTATTTCAGCTTTCCTGATATTTTGCTAAATCTCTTAATCTTTCAAAATCAAATATTCAAGCGATACACCCACCTTAAAAATCCATGTTTCTCCTGCTAATAGTTACACAGCCTTATGAAGTCACGGTCCTTTAAATTTTTCCATAAACACAGGTCTTCTTTTGGGACTATATTCCCCGGTGGAGGCATACATTCACTCTACACTTTTTATTGAGCTTAAACGCTAAAATTACGTAACTTCTAAAAAAACCTGAATACACGTCTTGTTGGTGATGATGGATTACCTATCCCAAGAACGTTTACAGTATCAACAAGTTGATTTTAATAGCGTACCAGAATGAACTGAAACCAATGAAGGTCTGGAAGGTAGGAAAAACATTTTTAATTCACCGTTCCAGTAGTATGCTTTGAGAAATGATTGTCAGTAATGTTACATGTATGAAAATTTAATATATTAGGCTCAAACATGCAAAATGGACAGTATGGATGGTCCTTTAAAAGCTAAATACAGGATCAAATGTACAACTCAAATAAATATATATATTTTTTTAAATAACCTAATTAGGCCACATGATGGAGCTAATATGTCACACCAACTGAATTTGATGTTCTGAATTAAAGGAAAATACCTGTGATTTTTCATGTTTGAGCCCCATACATACTACCTGCATACGTGACATTACCGCCAACCAAAAAACCATATTTTAGTTTTCGTGTTATTTTTGCCAAATCCAATGTTTCACCTGCTAACACTTATGTCTTAACGTATAAAACACCATCACTTTAAGTTTCTGGGTAAAAGCCATCTTTTCCTGGGACTATATTTCCTAGCAGAGACACACATTTTCTTCTGTGTAGCTCCATGTTGCTAAATGCTAAAATTACGTTACTTGACAAAAACTTTAATATTCGTCTTTGCTGTGATGGATTACATATCTCAAGCACCTTTTTAATTCTCTACAAGTTGATTTATATAGTGTACTAGAATGAACTGAAACTAATGGCAGTATGAAAGGTAGGAACAACAATTCTAAAATGTATCTTCCCAGTAGTATATCTGAAAAATGGTTTGCAGCAGCGTAACATGTGTACAGGTTGTATTTATTGGGCTCAAACCTGCAAAATCACCGGTATGGTCCTTTAAGACTACATCAAGCAGTATTGAAGGCTTGGATTCTTTGTTTGGTGAATGTTTGAGATGCGAGGACACGCGTGTACTCACTGTTTGGTGAGGCAGGTCATTGGACAGACGTTGTTTGCCTTAAAGTTGTGAATCACTGACCTCAACCCCTCGATCCACCTCTGTAAACAAACACACACACACAAACACACACAGACACGCAGAACCTTTAAAACACACTGACAAACAGCAGCAGCCAAGAAAGTATCCAGCGTTTGCATCGCGTTTATATTTGAGTGTCTTTCGGGGAATAAACACACGCAAATGAATTGCCTATTAATTCATATAAAGACGCTTGCCTGCAGGACACCCAAGGACACATACATACACACACACGTACACACAAATACACACAAGGGCATAAACACAGCACGGAGTGTGTTCAAGGCTGCATCAGTAAGTGAAGAGAGAACGAAAGGCCTTGTACTTTCTATGAAGAGCCTCCTGGTGGATGAGGAGGAAGTGTATCGACGATGCAAAACATTTCTGACGTACACGTCTCGCCGCTTCTACGTTTCTCTCATGGTGAATCACCCTGACATCGTTACAGAACGGTTGCATAATGGTTGCAACAAAGATAGTCTGTTTGGGGATGTGCTGACCGTGAAATGCCGCTTGTGTGTTTGTGTGTGTGCGTGTATGTGTGTGTTGATGTAAGCCATGCTTTTGCTTCCTGAGGTCTACAATTTAGAGCAACCTGATGGTGTCATAGTGTGTTTGTGTGTACCGTGTAGGTGTGTGTGCGTCAGAGAGAGAGATAGAGAAACAGAATAAATTAACCCTCTGAACCCCAAAATCAACTGGCGGGTTTGAAAGGCATGCTTTCTTTAAACAATAGCCAAAATTACACCATTTGTCATAGCCAGAAATTTTTAAAATCAAAATTATCATCAGGTTTTCAAATTTCCGACAGTCCTTGAACTAACCATGTGCGCCTAACACTTCCATAAGGAAATATAACCAAATCTAAGCTTAAAATAGTGATATTTCCTCAAAATCACTTTATTATAAATGTCTCATTTAAAAATTCACTAAAAATAAACCCTTTGTACAATCCAAATTCTGTAAAAAGCAACAAATTCTGCGTTTTTTGCCGCAACTAGCAAGCCTGGAGCGCCTCTGGTCTCTTTAACAGTCATGTGACAACAATTCAGCCAGTCATTGGCTGAAAGCAGACTGCAGCAGGAACACTAAGTCTATTGATTATACAGATTATAGGTTGTAAAAATGTAAATAGTTCAGTATGTATAGTCCCTTTTTTTTNATTGATTATACAGATTATAGGTTGTAAAAATGTAAATAGTTCAGTATGTATAGTCCCTTTTTTTTAATTTTATTTTTCCAGTATTGGTAACACTTGTGGGTACTTGGAAAAATGTATATATAGATTATATCTTTTTTCAGTTTTTTTACAATAATTTATCAAAGAAATTCAACTTACGTTTTTTTCTTTTTTTATGATTTATGACATTATAACTGTGTTATACTGCACAAAAGACACGTTTGAGTTCTTCCTACATGTAGCCATGATTGTGCAGGACTTGCAGCTACAGTGAAAAATGAGCCACAGTGATAAAAATGTGACAGGAGCAAAAACCACCCAGAAAGTGCTTGGGGTCTGTCGGGATACCTGTGTGTGTGTGTGTATGTGTGTATGTGTGTGTTTTTCCACCATCATGGTCGCCTGCTGAAGGCCGTTTCATGATTATCTCTGCCAGCCTCGCGGCATCGAGTGCAAACAGCATTTATATGAAACCATCGCCTCAAAAACGGCGAGTTTTCTTTTGGGAAAATCAAAAACTCCAACAAAAACTCTGAATCCTGATAAAAAAACAAACTTTAACTTTCAGTATGTAATCATCCTCACGCTTACTTTTTCTACACGGGAATAAGATTTCTATACGTGGATGGAAAATGACGTTCCTTGCACAATTAGGTAAATTTTCATCCATCGTTTTTATGTATTAAAATCATATTTGCATGAAATTTCATCTGGCAGAAAGTCTGAAGATTCTCACTTTAACTTTTCAAAGTGTTTTTTCTTCTCTTTCAATTATTTCCAAATCTTATTCTGCCAAAGAATTTATGGTTGTTGTTTTTTTTTGGTTTTTTTTAGCTTTTCTTTCCTTGAAGCTGCTCATAATGATAAACTTCCATTTCTATGAGTTATCATGAAAGATAACCAACGCTGCCTGAGCTTTACTTTAATTGAATTAATTGGATTCTTTCTCTGAAGGTTTTACACGCGTGTGGTTTTGGGGCGTCGCAGATGAAAGAGCGATTGTGACAGAATTGTGAAATAAATTCCCACTGAGGGTGGAAACGCTGTGTGTCAGGCTGAAGCGTATTGGGCTGATGTGTGTCAGGTGATGCGTGTCGGGCTGTGGCATGTCAGGCTGAGGCGTGTCAGGCTGAGACGTGTCAGGCTGAGGCGTGTCAGGCTGAGGCGTGTCGGGCTGATGCGTGTCAGGTGATGCGTGTCGGGCTGATGCGTGTCAGGCTGATGCGTGTCAGGCTGAGGCGTGTCAGGCTGACGTGTGTCAGGCTGAGGCGTGTCAGGCTGAGGCGTGTCAGATGATGTGTGTTGGGCTAAGGTGTGTGTTTACCCGTGCTAAGTCCGGGTTCTCTGCCACCATGAACATGAAGTTGAGGTTGACCAGGTCGGTGCCGCTGCAGATGCAGATGATGCAGCCCTCTAAGTCCGCCTCCGTCTTTCCGATCGCCTCGAACGACGACAGAATCTTTGGATCCTGAAAGACAGAAAAGCAGAAACGTTCAAATGGGAAAATAAACAGCTCCACAACAAACAGGAAAAAAAAAGACAAAAGAAAAAAGGAAAAAAAGGAAAAAAAGAAAAAAATGAAGAGGAAAAAAAGAAAAAAGGAAAAAGAGAAAAGAGAAAAAAGGAAAAAAAAAGAAAAAAGAAAAAAAAAGGGGCACTTTTAGCATGAAAACCAAAAGGTCAGGCGCTCTCATGTTCAGACAAACCGTTCTGTCCAAATGAACCGCACCAAAGACAAAAACAAACCCGAGTCCAAATGAACCGGACCGAACCATGTCAGTGTGAAAACGCCCTTAGGCTTTATGGATTTAAGCAATTTTAGAAAACTTGAACAATAAAAAGCTGCAAGAAATGCTGAAAAATATAAGACCTTTAATCGATGTTTTCAAGACTTCATATTTAGACATGACCTTTGACCACAGAATAATCTATAACATATCATCTCTCAGCTTTAAAAAAAACAAACAAAAAAAAAAACACACAAGGACAATCAATCAAATCTCAGAATGCCGCCATCTTCAGCACGGACGACAGTGATGTATTTCTGCTGTATGATGAATAAACGGCGACGGATGACGGGCTCTGGCCAGCATCTCTTCTCCTTCATTACATTACATGAAACGGCTCTCAGGGGTTTCATAACCACGTTAGGCTTTGAGGAGAAGCTCTGCTACCAGCTTTTCTTATTCGGCTTCCTGCAGAACATCACATGGTGCTTCAACAAACAGGACATGCTGCATACGTGCCCTTACACACACACATCCACACAGAGGATCATACAAACACACCACCGCCTGCTCTGTCAACAATATAATCCAAACACAACCTGCTGATGAATGCACGCACACGCATGCACACGCACACACGCTGCTCTTTCTCGTCAGGTGTCTGAGGGTTTAGTGGTTTGAGGCCTGTGTCCATCTTTCATGATTCATTCACTCTGCATGAGGAAATGTATTACGATATAATGCATCATTGTCAAAGCTGAGCTGCATGCATCAATATTTAACACACACACACACACAAATACAAACTCTCCAGGCGTGTGTTTGTTTGTGTAGCTCTGTATTAGCTACTAGCAGCGCTGAATATGTTTTTGTATCGCCTTCTGCTTCCAATTAAAGTCGTTTTGACAGAGACAGAACGTCTAATAGCAGCAAGCTTTTCATCAAGTGTGAACAAAGTGTGAACCCTGAACGCCCCGCAGCTCTCCGGCGGTCCATCATGATACGGCTGGAAGCAGTTTTCCATNAAAAAAAAAAAAAAAAAAAAAAAAAAAACTTTCAGATAAAACCTGCAGCTAAACTCAGCCAGGCTTTATAATATGAATGAGTTCAATATTTCATGTTTATGTTCTCAAAGTGCCCCTGGTGAATTGAGAGAAAGTGAAAACTCATCTGAGGATCCCAGATCAGTTTGCTGATACACTTGATGTAACATTCAAGGTTCCAGTGGATTCCAGCAGGACGGTCACGGTGAGAGTGGGAGTGGGAGAGGCTGAATGATGGGTAAAGCTGGCAGAAATGCACAAATGTTGCAGAAGTCTCACCTTTGGGACGGCTCCAACGCGGATGCTGTTAATGAGCGAACACTCGAGAACCTGACCTTCCTGCGGGAGAGAAACACGGAAAAACAGAAGCAAAGGAGGAGAGGAGAGAAAAAATGAAGAGAAAAAGAGGGAGACAATTAAGGTTAGGAGAGGATGGAGAAAACGATGGATCACAGTGCTTAGCTTCTTATTTTACAGAATCTGACAACATCACGACAAAATTTTCTTCCTCATAATTAAGTTTCCAACAAGGCTGGACGATATAAACGATCGCAATATAAAAAAATCTTCAATATAAAAATGAGGACGTAAATATAAAATTGATAGGAAATAGTGCTTGAATACAGGAAATTAATGACGGGTCTAACAACCAATAACTTGTCAGATCTGGAACAAGCTAGCCAATCAGGTGGCAGTGTCATAATAAAGCCCGCCCACTTCCTCAAGCATTTAGCCAAACGGTGAACACGCTGCAGCCCGTGATATGTGAGTGAAAGTCAGACAAAGATGTCAGAAAGATGAAACTCCAGAGGAAAAAAATTAAATGATGATGAAGAAATTAAAGCTCAGCAGTGTTACTGTAACAAAGAGAGAGACGCTGTGGGTAAGAAGGTAAAAAATGTCAGCGTCATTTTGGTTATTTAAAGTCTGACACCAAACAGAACGGCCATGTTTACTGTAAAATTAGCCAGAAAGCAGCGCTGACGAAGCTTTGGTTTCAGCCTGAAGCTGGAATTTATTTATTAAGGATGATGCAGTTTGCAGTTTTTCAATTCATAAAATTGTTGGATATTTTTTACGTGCATAAAGAAAATGTTAAAATAAATCTTAAGTTCAAGTGACTTGAAATGCAGCAGAATCTTTGCCATGATTTATATTGTGATATATATCAATATCAATCAATATAAAAATATATATCATGATAAAACTTTTTTCATATCATCCAACCTGATCCAGTACCTAAATTTTCCTCTTAGTTATGGAGGATTGCTAACAGCAGTAATGGAGAATAAGAAATATAATGTTAATATAATAATAATAATAAGAATAAGAATAATATAATGGAGACAATGAAAGAACTCAGAAATGACATGAAGCTGAGAAAATCTGCATTTTCACAAAAAAAATACCTGAAGATTTTCAAAAGTTAACTTAGCATATTTTAGCCCATTAACAACATATCATGTACTTTTTATTATACGTCTGTCAGAGTCGGAATGGGATTATAATAGAAATAAATAGTATTAAATAGTAAGCATTAAATAAGTAATAAATAATATTTATTATAATATAATAAATAAATAGTATTAGAATGGCCAGACGAAAATGCCAATGCTGCTGGATTTGGGGCAAATAACTCTGTAATTGTCCATGTTTCTCTGTGCCAAAAAAAATTATCATAGAAAAAAAATTATGTTTGCTTACTTTAAGAGTATTACTTAATTTAAGTTAATTTTAATTATAGTAATGTTATATTGTGCAGTGCACAGACCACCAATGGCTGCGGCCCACCAGAGAAAAGTCCCGCCTCTCCTGATGGCCAATCCAACCCTGATGTCTGTGCTGCTGCTGTCTTAACCCTATTTTTATGTTGTTTTATCTTATTATATTTTTCATACTTAAGAAGCACAGTCTGGGAACCGACCAGAAAAAGATTTTACTTGTTATACTTGTATGGCTGCACGTGACAAATAAAATTTACTAGTATTTTCCAAAGCAAATGTTGTGTTATCGACGATTTCAGAAGCTCGTCTTTGCTGCTGTTGAACATTTCTGACATCATAAAGTGAAAATCGAGCAAACTGACGTTTCTTCTGTCACGCTGATGCAGAGACGCCGACTCTTTTGGTTTTAACAGCAGCAGAGTATTTGTGAAGTAAAAACCTTTAAAACCTGTAAATCTGTCATTACGCCACAAACCTTCCAGTTAATTCCGTCATTACACAAAGGTTACGTCATAGCTTTGTGTCATCGGCCGCTTTCCTGTGTGTCTTTCTGTTTGAGGTTCAGCTTAGCATGTGTGTGTGCGGATGGGGTGTCGGTATAATGATTAAACACACTTTGGCATACGTTTCTATATGCTTAAAGGATTTTACATGTTTGAGCCAATAAATACAACCTGCAAACACGTTACGTCGCTGCCAACCATTTTCCAAACATGCTACTGGAGCGGTAGATCTAGAATTGTTTTTCCTACCTTCCATGCTGCCATTGGTTTCAGTTCATTCCAGTACGCTATAAAAAAATCAACTTATAGGGACTTTAAATATGCTTGAGATAAATAATCCATCATAGCGAAGCAAACGTCGCTTTTATTTTTTTCTTATTTTGTCAAAGTTACAAAATTTAACTGGTCCAACATGGAAGAAAATGTATGTTTCCGCCAGGAAATATAGTCCCTGAAGAAGATGGCTGTTACCAAGAAATTAAAAATGGCCGTACCTTCCACATTTGGATATATGTGTTAGTAGGCGTAACACTGAATTTTAAGGTGGATGTCATCTGAACATGTGATTTTGAAAGATTAGGAGGATTTATCAAAATAATAGAACAACTAAAGTACAGTTTTATGTTTTGGAAAATGGTTGTCTGCAACATAACATGCATGCAAAATCACCTGTATGGCCCTTTAAAGGACCATATTGGCTATTTTGCATGTTTGAGCCTAATATATTCAATTTTCATACATGTAACATTACTGACAATCATTTCCCAAAGGATAAAACAGTATTTCAGCTTTCCTGATATTTTGCTAAATCTCTTAATCTTTCAAAATCAAATATTCAAGCGATACACCCACCTTAAAAATCCATGTTTCTCCTGCTAATAGTTACACAGCCTTATGAAGTCACGGTCCTTTAAATTTTTCCATAAACACAGGTCTTCTTTTGGGACTATATTCCCCGGTGGAGGCATACATTCACTCCACGCTTTTTATTGAGCTTAAACACTAAAATTACATAACTTCTAAAAAAACCTGAATACACGTCTTGTTGGTGATGATGGATTACCTATCCCAAGAACGTTTACAGTATCAACAAGTTGATTTTAATAGCAGAATGAACTGAAACCAATGGAGGTCTGGAAGGTAGGAAAAACATTTTTAATTCACCGTTCCAGTAGTATGCTTTGGGAAATGATTGTAACGTTACGTGTATGAAAATTGAATATATTACACTCAAACATGCACAATTACCAGTATGGTCCTTTAAAGCCAAGGAATGTTTCTGGCATCATTTTTTACTTCTACATAGCAGGACAAAAGATGCAAAATAACGTCTCCTCAAATCAACGATCTGGTCCAAGCTTCTTCTTTACCTAAAAAGAATACACACACGTAGAAGCTTTACCTTTCCCTCGCTCTTCCAGGTGATGAAAAAGCCGTATTCATCCACCTTCATCTGACAGTTGGGCTCAAAGATGTACGGATCCTGCGGAGGAGAAAAAAAGATCATCGATCACATGATTTTTATTTGACATGGCTGGACATTAAACAGCCGATCTGTGTTATGTAACCAGACAAACAGATGTAGCTCTAATTCATTTTCAAAGATGTCTGCCTGCCTGAGGGGACACACACACACACACACACACACACACACACACACACCAGAGTTGTGCAACACCAGTTGCGTGCAGAGGAGATGAAACCTATTGTTAAAGCAAACAGAAAGAGTGAGATAAATGTGAACGAGATGAACTGTTAAATGCAAACATCATCTATCTGGAACACAACGCTCAGTGAAATATGTGTGTGTGTGTGTTCCCTGTCCATCACCTGGTGTGAAACAAATGTTTACTCAGCAGGAGTTCCGAAAATCTACGAACAATAACCAGCTTATCTTACCCAAACATTTTCTCTCATTTCAATCAACCGCTAGGAGCTGTGATTACACCGAAGAATGACTGAGAGAGAGAGAGAGAGAGAGAGAGAGAGAGAGAGAGTGTGTCTCTCTATGTGTGTATTTTATCCTCATCACACATTTCAGAAGGAGAAACCACCAGAAAGAAAACACAGAATAAGAGACGGCTGCTGGGTCACTGTAACTCTAATATTAGCACGAGGGAACAGTGTGACACACTCAGACTAAGCGCACACACACACACACACACACACACACACAATTTATTATCCCAGCATNGAACAGTGTGACACACTCAGACTAAGCGCACACACACACACACACACACACACACAATTTATTATCCCAGCATCATCCTGCCACGACATCCACCGCTTTAAATAGGACTAAGCTTCCGCTCTTCTATCCTGTCATCTAAAAAACCACCATAAAACCAAAAGAAAATTGTGTTTCTTCCATTTGAGGAAGAGCAAAGCCTCTATAAATACATTTTAAAAGCTCCGTTCTCTTTCATCTGAAGTAAAACTGGCAAAAGGCTCCAGCTGCACGTCGTCCAGCCACGTAAATGAAGCGATGGTACCAATCGAGGCTGACGCAGGCTGCCGTTACCGACTCAGAGGCCAGTCCTTTAAAGCTAACAGGTTTATGGGAACATTCAGTCCTTCCATTCAAACAATCCGAGTCCAGGCGTCTCTGAGCAGCCGGACGATAGAGATCCTGGTTATGGTTGTCTGGCTCCAGCTCACATGTACCGTATATACGCGAGTATAAGACGAGTTTTTTTTGTTTGTTTGTTTGTTTTTTTTAAACAAATTTCACAATGCAAATCGGAGGGTTGGCTTATATGCAAGTAATTCAAATTGCATCCCAGATAAGTAAATTTCCAGGGGTGGAAATACTACCCATTACCACTATCCATGGAAAATAGTTTAAATCATACCTTANAAATTTCCAGGGGTGGAAATACTACCCATTACCACTATCCATGGAAAATAGTTTAAATCATACCTTAGAACACATATGTCAAACTAAAGGCCCGTGGGCCACATCCGGCCCGCGATACAATTATATCTGGCCTGTGAGATAATATCTAATTTCTATAATAACTGGCCAGTTGGTATATAGCACACACATTACAGATACTACTAATCCCAGAATGCACTGCAACAGCTAGTGCATCAATCAACACTTACAAGTGCCGGCTCCCCTTCGTGTCCATCCAGTCACTTTTAATGAACTTTAAGCTAGACCACGGAAGAAACGACCAAACAAAAGGTGGATCTGAAAACAGGTGGAGTTAGAGAAGCTGTTTGCTGCCGTTAGACATAAACCTGTTAGCCTTGTTAGCAGAGCTGATGTGGCCGTAATTAAAGAATATAACATAAAAAGGCATGATCACATTTAAAATATTATTCTCATTTTGCTTGTTGGTGTTGTTAAGGAAAAACAGAGTGATTTTAGATTTCCCTTGAGAAAAATTAGTTTTCTGGCGATTTATGATGCTTGTGATAAAACGTTTTCATTGGAAATGAGTCAGTGAAACACTGCTGATAGAGAGGAAGACATAAAAAAATGAAGTTCATACTAGTGTATGAATAATTTGTCATAACCTCTGATGAAAACGAGGCCAATTTAAGTCTGTTTCCAATAAAGGTTGACCCTGTTTGGTCCTCGACTTGGACCCAATTTTTAATTTTGGCCCCGTCTGTGATTGAGTTTGACACCCCTGCCTTAGAATGATGTATTTCCTGACTAAACATCTTATCCAGCACATTTTCTGGCGGCCAGTAAGCGCTGCTGCGATTGGTCAGGTACGGTAATCAGCTGCTGAAATAAATATCATGTTTACCAGTACATGGATTATTTTCAGAAAATCAGAGGAATACTATGACAATACCCAGAAAAACAGGTAATTTACTAAACAAATAAATTGATGGAACAACATCAGGCTTATATGCGGGTTTCTTTAAAAATCTAAATTTGCAGGTCAAAATCGGGGGTCAGCTTATAGTTGAGTATATAAGGTATATACTTCCCTGAGTGCTAGATCATCATGTGTGTGTGTGTGTGTGTGTGTGTGTGTCTAACGCACATGTATGCTCGCATGCATATCAAGTAAAAATACATTATTAATTTATGCACATCTGTATTCGCTGGCATAAAAACAATCTTAGATTAAAGAAAGTTAAAAGAGCATATCAGTGGTTTCGTATGTTTGAGTCCAATAAATACATGTTGCATTACTGCCATCCATTAACTTACAACCATAACAGCTGAGTGGATCACTGACCCCACTCTTTCCACAGGAGCTGCTGCTGTAGCTTTAAATTATTCAGTGAATTTCCACCACAAAAACACTGGTGCTCGGCAGGGAAAAAAGGCCTCTTTTTATGCTGCTTTTTTCCGGCTGTAAAAACTTGCCGGTTTGAAGCCAAAGAAGCGTGACACGGCAGGCCAGGAGGCAAAACACGCCAGCTGCTGTTTACCTGAATTGCCATTATTAACCAGCAGCAGCAGCAGGATTGGCAGAGTTTCAGCATGAAAAACAACAAAAGTATGACGTGAAAGACACCAACGCCTTGCTGGCAATACCGTGCTGCAGACACATCAAGGACAAGAGGGAAACTTAAAGGACCATACGACCCATTTTGCATGGTTGAGCCTAATATATTCAGTTTTCATACATGTTACGTTACTGACAATCATTTCCCAAAGGATAAAACTGTATCATCTTTCCTGATATTTTGCTAAATCTCTTAATCTTTCAAAATCAAATATTCAAGTGATACACCCACCTTAAAAATCCATGTTTCTCCTGCTAATAGTTACACAGCCTTATGAAGTCACGGTCCTTTAAATTTTTCCATAAACGCAGGTCTTCTTTTGGGACTATATTCCCCGGTGGAGGCATACATTCACTCCACGCTTTTTATTGAGCTTAAACACTAAAATTACATAACTTCTAAAAAAACCTGAATACACGTCTTGTTGGTGATGATGGATTACCTATCCCAAGAACGTTTACAGTATCAACAAGTTGATTTTAATAGCAGAATGAACTGAAACCAATGGAGGTCTGGAAGGTAGGAAAAACATTTTTAATTCACCGTTCCAGTAGTATGCTTTGGGAAATTATTGTCAGTAAAGTTATGTGTATGAAAATTGAACATATTAGGCTCAAAGATGCAAAATGGCTGGTATGGTCTTTTAACAACAAAGAGTGGAGAAATGTGAAGAAATGACAGAAAGCTAACCCTCCCATGATGCTGAATGTTTGCAAAAAGTCAAACATGTTTACATGATGGAACACATGACGGCTCAGCTACAACTAAACACACCTGCTTTTATGACGAGATGGACATACTTATCTTAGTTCGAAAAAACCTTATATCTTATTGACTTAATATCGGAATCTGGTAAGTATAGATATGCAGATATAACTATACTTGTGTACTCTCTCTTGTATGGGCTTATTTCATTTATATACATGTATGTTGTATGAAGCCCAATCTTAAGGTGATTTTGTTTTGCGTTATAACCTGTTAATATGTGTTAATGGCAATAAAGTAAAAAAAAAAAAAAAAANAAAAAAAAAAAAAAAAGAAATTGCAGGAGCTATGGAGAGCCGGTGTAACATCCACAGTGGAAAAAATAAAATAAGATGAAGTTAAAGAAGTAGAACAGGATTTTGGATTTTGTTCTGTTTTCTGTGTCTTCATGTTTTATTATTTTGTTGATATGAGGCTGAGTGATTCTCATGGAAAGAAAAAATCAAGCTGATGATTTCCAAACAGAGAGAGAGAGAGAGAGAGAGAGAGAGAGAGAGAGAGAGAGAGAAAGCCCTGTGGGCTATAGAAGAAGACTGATGGTCTCTCTCTGACCTTTGACCCTCTAACCAGGAAACACATCTGAAAAGTCACCGTGACACAATAACTGATGACTGACACAT
Source organism: Lucifuga dentata (assembly GCA_014773175.1). Taxonomy (NCBI): domain Eukaryota; kingdom Metazoa; phylum Chordata; class Actinopteri; order Ophidiiformes; family Bythitidae; genus Lucifuga; species Lucifuga dentata. The sequence continues at coordinate 68,676 of VXCM01003287.1, forward strand.
TACTGGAAATCCAAGATGCATTTAAAGCCTCTTCTGTGTTCTGGGTTTGATTCTCTCTAAAGAGAAACTTCAGCAGAAAGATACGCAGTAAAAGAGACAAGACATCAGGTAAAAAGTGAAAGACAGACAAAAGAAGACAGAAAAAAAGTGAAAAAAAGACACGAGGAACGTAAAATGCATGAGTATAAAAAGCAGTTGCCGGATAAAAAGGTCCTCCTCTCACTCCAAATCACAGCGTTTTATTGGGAACAGGTACATGTAACCACGACATAGCGGTCTCTTATAAAGCTTTGAAAGATGTGAACACACACACACACACACACACACACACACACACACACACAGGAACACATGCAAACACACACTGCTATTACCTGTCTCTACCATCTGTTACTCACTGGGGTTTCACTCTGTACAGAATGTTTTGTGGAAAAATCCATCCTGTTTAGCATATTTGCCTGTGTGTGTCTGTGCACCCATGTCTGTGTGTGTGTGTGTGTGTACATATGAAACAGACTGATAAAAAGCATGTGTATGACTGTGGGTGGACTTCATTTCAGTCGACACAGATGTCCCCCGGAGGCTTTTCTCATTTATTTGCCAGGAAACAGAGCAACAACTATTGCCCCCCCATCTCCACCCCCCTCGACCTGTTAAATGTCAGAAAGCCACTTCCTTTATCAGTGAACTACTCTAATTCTACATTTCTACTCATTGATCTGGATGAAATACCAAAGCTATTATTGAAAAAATTCAAGGTTTTTAACGTGAAAACTAGCATAGCATCTCCACAACGTCGTCTTGTTCTTGTTCCGCACGTTATAAGTTGATTTTTGTAGTGTCCTGGAATGAACTGAAACAAATAGCTGCTGAGAAGGTAGGAAAAACAATTCTAATACTTGCTGCTCCAGTAACATGCCTCAGAAAATGCTTGGCAGTAACGTAATGCAGGTTGTACATGCAAAAATCACCGGTATAGTCCTTTAATGGAGAGCTATGCATTCAACAGAAATGTTAATATCAATCTATTAAATGTATGTTTTCCATTTTCTTTAAATGACCGAGCAACAATCTTCATTCCAGCTAAAATAAATGACTGAATTTACTTCAGATGGTATTTCCTCCGATCATTAACCCAGCCTCCTCCATATTTATTTAGAGACAGATTATTGATCGTATCTTTCATAGATAAAAGACATACAAGAATATTATGCAGATGGATATAGATGAGTGAGTATTGATCACCATTCACGCTGTTTCAAACATGCTCCTCTCTGAGAGCTATGAGCCTGAGCACTATGAGCTTGAGCATTATGAGACTAAGCATTATGAGCATGAGCATTATGAGCCTCATTGTTATGAATGTGAGCATTATGAGCATGAGCAATATGAGCCTCAGTTTTATGAGCCTGAACGTTATAAGCCTGAGCATTATGAGCATTATGAGCCTGAATGTTATGAGCCTGAGCTTTATGAGGCTGAGCGTTATAAGCCTTAGTGATGTGAGCATTATGAATCTGAGCGTTATGAGTGCTGTGAGCATGAGCATTATAATTCTGAGCACTATGAGCTTGAGCATTATGAGCCTGAGTGTTATGAGCATGAGCATTATATGAGTGTTGTGAGCATGAGCATTATAATTCTGAGCATTATGAGCATGTCCACAGACAGGGATAAATAAGCATTATGAGCTTGAGCATTATGAGCATAAGTGTTATGAGCATGAGCGTTATGATCCTGAGCATTGTGAGCATGAGTGTTATATGAGTGTTGTGAGCATGAGCATTGTGAGCATGAGTGTTATGAGTGCGCTCATAACCACAGCAGCAGCAGCAGCAGAAACTTAGGGCTTCATTCAGCAACATAACGGTTCATGTTGACATGGATCTGGATTTGATGATCCTTTTCTGTATACCCTTTCAACATTTCCTCTTTGCCAAAGAGGAATCCTCTCTTCCCCTCACAGATGCCCGTACAAACAGAGAGGACTGAGGGGATTTCCCGATGTGTGTGTGTGTGTGTGTGTGTGTGTGTGTGTGTGAGTGACACACTTTGTCTGTGCTCGGCAAATGTCCTAGCTAAGTGTCCTGACTAAGTTAGTAAGAGGAAAAGCAGAACAAAAAAAGACTGGGACATATAATATATACACACAGGGGTCTCACACACACACACACACACACACACACACACACACACACACAGGGGTGGTCTGTTTCAGAGGCGCCCGCGTTCGCATCACGGTGAAGCATAAAACAGGCCTCAATCAGAACAGAATCAAAGTTTTAACATACATGTAAATCAGATATCACTCTAATTAATCACTTACAAAAATAATCAAGCATTTACACGTTTACACGGCAACAAATCAAACAAGCTTTTAAGCGTCTGGTTAAGGCATCAGCAGAAATGGTGCAGACAAGCAGCCACCACGGAGATGCTTCTAAATGAGGCTGATCAATGAGGTCTGACTGCAACAATGACCTATCAGGTTATAAAGAGACGCCTCTGCTCCTTTTCTGTGTGTGTGTGTGTGTGTGTGTGTGTGTATATATATTTGCTAATGAATGTCCTGAGCACAGTCATTCATATGAAGCACGATAACAAGACCGAGCAAACTGCCTACGTCATTAACAGCTCAGTTCACATAATAAAATACAACCGTCTTGAATTATCTACTCCTGCTATAATAACTATTAAATCATTGGTTGTAAGAATGCTGCACTTACAGCACGTTAAAACTGCATTATTATTATTGTTTCTTTCTTACGTATTTTTAAGAACTTCCACAACTCGGCAGAAAAAATGCGTAATTGTTACCTCATCAAACCTGTCGAAGGAGGCGCCTTCCTGCATGAACTCAGGTAGGTGCTTCTGCCAGTTGAACTCATAGGACTTTGTCATGGCTGCTTATGAATCTGTGAAAGAGAGAATGAATGAGAGAGAGAGAGAGAGAGAGAGAGAGGGAAATGGAGACAAACAGAGAGAGAATCANTGAATGAGAGAGAGAGAGAGAGAGAGAGAGAGGGAAATGGAGACAAACAGAGAGAGAATCAGCACAAAAATCTGTATGGAGCGGGTGCAGAGGTCTGTGGGGGTTTCAAGGACAGAATGTCTGTTTCATGCTGGAAACACCCACAATATTCTGTCTGTTTCTCTGTCGTCTCAGACGGATCCTGCAGAATCAGAACCTTCAAACCACAAGTAAACAGGATCTAATCTGCTATGTGTGTGTTTTTTTTTTTTTTTTTTTTTAAAGTCAAGCATCTATGTATAAAACCGTCCAGGATGTTCGTTAAGCGTGAGTTCTGCAGCTCTAATTTCTTTCCACATTCCCCTCACTTGCGCCTTTTCTTTGCGTTATGGATAAGCGGAGTTGAACTGAGGACCAAACATATTTTTCACTCTTTCACTCTCAAACGTCCTCTCATACGTTGGAATATTACACATTTTTAAAAGTAAGGCAAACTGTTCTGCACATTTCAGCATAAATCATACATGGCGTTCCTCTTCCGATTTTTCTTGTCCTAAAATATCATCATCAGCTGACCTCTTCAGACTCTATTAGCCCAGAGATTTGGGTGATTTCATCCATCCAATGTGTTTTTTCATTAAAGTAATCACCTCTAATCAGTGTGCAAACACATTAATTGATGATTCTTAAATTAAAAACAAATCAACCTCCGCAAACCATATAAAATGATAACGCTTAGTTCCTGTAATCACATTTACTTAATGATTCAAGTAGTGGCCATCCATCTCCAGGAGGCTGAACAAAGAGTGTGTGTCAGCATAAAATATCTACACAAAAAACACACAAAAACACACACTAGTTCAGACTCAAAGCGCTTCTTTGCAATGTTTGGACTGATAAGTTCCTCGTGACACATTTTAGTTGTCTTTCAGCATGAGTCCTATTCTTGGGTCGTGACACGTGTTACATAGGTGTCTGATCACCACAGTCTGAGTGTTTGTGACGTTACAACAATCTGAGAGCGTCGACTTTCATCCCTCAGCCTGGAACATGTCAGGATTGACTCATACGACACGCTTGCACATGTTAACATCACATATCCCGCTCGGGGAGGGAGGGGTCTTGACAGGGAACTGCAATATTGTTGATGACACCACCCAAATATAGGTCCTCTCACAGCGTCAGGCTCAAACGTGTGCAGGAGAGCGAACCGTGCACCTGAGAAATGTGACACGCTAACTTTAGCCTAAGAGCTCATTCAGAGAGCTCGTCACTGTGGGAATACTCCGAGGTGTGATGGATTCATCTTTGACATCTTTGCAGCATTTGTACTCACATGTACAGTGCACTGTACATGTGAGTGTGTGTGTTTAAAGGATCATACCAGTGATTTTGCATGTTAAAAATAACCTGCACGCACGTTACGTTATTGGCTAACAATTCCCAAAACATAAAACTATATTTTAGTTTTCCCTATTATTTTGTCAAATCTCCTGATCTTTCAAAATCAAATGTTCAGGTGATACACACACACCTTAAAATTTAATGTTTCACCTGCTTACACGTGATTGCAGAAGGCACGGTCATTTTAATTTCTTGGAAGAGCCGTATTCTCCTGGGACTATATTCCCTGGCAGAGACGTACATTGTCTTCCACGCAGCTTCATGTTGGATCGATTAAATAAAGTTCATCAACAAAAAACACAGACATCCTGTTCCCTGTGATGGATTATTTATCTCAAGCACATTTCAAGTCTCTACAAATAGATTTTTACAGTCGTGACGGCCTTCTCCTCTGTCTTATCCCTGGCTGGTTAACCTGTTCAATCTGTTTCAGGAAATTAGTGGGCGGAGTTAAGAAGCCGTCAGAGTGGATGCAACTCACGTGTGGGTTGATTCAACCTACTTAAGAGAGCTAGTCACCTTTCTCATCACGCCACCGTCATGAGGAAACTCAGGCTGCAGCACTTTTGTCCTTTAAGTATTGTTTTTCCATTTATCACACACCACACACCACTCTCATCCATACACACATTACACAGCTGATTCTACACATTTGTAATATTATTTGGAGTAAATAAATGGTTGAGCATTTATCCCTGTCTGTGGACTTTTCTCATTTGTTCAAAGTCTGAACCAACTTGTAACACAGAGTACTGTAATGACCTGAGAGTGACCTGGCAGTCTGGAAGGTAGGAAAAACAATTCTAATAGTTACTGCTCCATCACTATCAGTGTTTCCCATACATAGGCAAAATGTGGGCAGCCCACCCAGGTAAAGACCTGCCCAGGATTCGTGGGATGTCCCAGCCTCAAAAAAAAATACACATTTAATGACACTGTCAAACCGCTGATCAAAACATCGCTAATATATGGAATAAATTTGTAATCTTGCCGTCATTTCGAATGTAAAACTGTCCTAAAATGATCCCATGATTAGGTTTTGTCACCGTTAATCCATTTTCAGCAAAATCCCCGTAGACCAGCATCTATCTCCTTCCTTATGAGCGTACAGTAAATGCTCAAATAGTGGTGGGTCATTTTGTTTTTTTTATTTTTTACCTTAACTGCAGAGAGAACCAGGCTTTTATTCCAGCCAGGTTATTATTTCTAATTTTAAAATGTAACCTCCATGCTTCTAACCAAAGTTTCCCTCTGCTGTGTTATAGTTAATTACTTTTTTTAGTTTTCCTTTAAAACCCTGCTGAGGTCAAATGAAAACGTGCTCGTTATGTTATTGTGGTTGCCTAGCAACCAGTAGTGTTCAGTATTGGCCATTTTCAACTAGATCTGAGTGTTTTTTGCTTTTTCTTTGCACCTTTAAAGCCATATAGTAATGTTAAACATTTGTTGGAATCTTCTACTGCACAATTATCCAATTATTTATTTATTTATTCATTCTTGTTTTTTTTTTT
>VXCM01003287.1:74895-115270 GCA_014773175.1 Lucifuga dentata
TATATATATATATATATATATATATATATATATAGATGCAAATCGCTGGTATTTTCCTTTAATGCACAAACCATTCAAGGATCAATGGAGGGAAACCAGCTGTTGATAGATGAAATGACAGAGACAGGAAGTGAAGGAAGAAAGTGAGAGGCAATTACAAAAAGAGCGTGGCAGCGAGAGGAGGGACGGGGAGAGACGGGGGNGGGGGGGGGGACAGAAGAGACGAGGAGAGACATGGACATGAGAGGCCTGGAGATAAAAGCTCAGTGTGAGAGCAGGAGAGAGAGAGAGGAGTGAAACAGCTGTGTGTGTCAGAGGCTGGATGGAGAAGCTGGGCGAGAACACGGGATGAATGTCTGCGTTTGATGTGGGACACACAGATCACAGACGATACACACACACCCCTGACAGACGCCGCTCCATCCACCTGCAGCATGAAGCGAGGTTTTCTGAGTTGTCCAAATGAAAAAGATATCAGAAAGTCTATACAGTTTTTAGACGGGAGCTCTTTCATCGGTACACGCAACAAAAGGACAGGACATATTATGCTTTGTGCTATTTTCTTTTTAAACTTTTACATCAGGAGTTTGTGTTGAACATTGTCAAAGTGTCAAAACTTGAGGTTGATAACTACAGAAATGTGCTGAGAACCTGAACTGCTGCAAAGCTTCATTTTTGATTAGTGTTTACTCCTGTAACATGTTGACATCAACATTTAAAGGACCATACCGCTTGTTTTGATGTCTGAGTCCAATATACACAACCCACAAACATGTTACATTACTGACAAGAATTTCTCAAAACATACTACTGGAGCGGTCAATATTAGAATTGTTTTTTCCTACCTTCCAAACTGCCACTGATTTCAGTTCTTTCCAGTACGCTATAAAAATCAACTAGTAGAGACTTCAAATGTGCTTGAGATAAATAATCCATCACTGCAAAATTTTTATCACTTAAATTTTTAGTCGAAGTAACTTTATTTAACCAACACAAAGACTAAAATAAGTTGTGCAGAAGTTGTTGGGATTAACGAGGACAGAAAGCTTCTCTTTTGGCTGCACACCTCTGTAGCTGTTTATTCCCACACAAAAAACTGACATCCCGCCAAACCCTGTCAAAACATCCATTCTGATGCAGCCGTTACCATGACTACACTACACCCTCTTAAAGGGAAAGAGTCACAATATACTGTGAGCAGTGTGAGAAATATAACACCAGGGGTTCCATAACTTAATGGTTAATTATGTCCATAAGCCCATGTAGGGTCCACTAAAGTTGTATATTTTGGAAAATAGTTGTCAGAGAGTAACATGTGTGAGAGCTTAAACATGCAAAATCACCGGTATGGTCCTTTAACATAATTAAATTTACCTGCCTATAAACTTGATGATTTGATAGACCCAAGTACGAGTCTACTGTTGTCCTTTTTTGGAGGGGCTTTAAAGAGACAGGACCTAAGACTGCCTGTTTTCACTCAGTTTGCATAGCGGTGCTGCAGAGGAGAGTAGAAGCTGATCAGTGAGGGTTTTTTTTTCTTTTTTTGCACATTTAAGCTTCTACATGTTTCAAAATACAACATATTTCCATGTTCAAATCATATTACACAGATTTCTGTGTAATATGTTCCCTGTAAAAGCTTAATCTTTTAGATCCATCAGAAAACGTTTCATATACAGAGCAGATCAGTTCATTTTGGGTCAGAGCTCTTTGCAGACTGCTACATCAAAGTGCTAAAGGAGGTGAAGCAGCCAAGCCAATTCCATCTGCACTCAACACACACACGTCGACGTACAAAACCTCACCAAACCAAACCCAACCCTCCACCATCTGTGCTGTCCTACCAGGGGATCATAACAGAGACACACACACATCCTGTCAGGGGAATGAAAACACACATGCACCCTTCCTGGTGAGAACTGAGGCCAGGCATTAAGCCAGTAACATAACCCGCAGAGGGAAGGATAAAGAGGCTGAACCACGCACGGATTATTCATAATATAATACCAAACTAAAAGAAACATGTGCTTAAACTGCAACAGAATGAGTCAGATAGGACATCATATCTCATTTAGGCTAACTGGGCTGCTAATGTTAGCCTAGATCTCCACAGTATGCATTAGATAACATTTCCCCTCAGCGGGATGAAATCTGTCCAATAGCAGCGCAGCAATGACGTGCTGTAAGGCCACGCCAGCATGCACGGCAGGCCTCCGAGCTCATGAGACGTGTGACGGTGCGTGAGGAGCCGCGGGAAGCTGAAGGAAACGAGCGAGGTCCGAACCCCCCTGTCAATCCCTGACAACGAGATAATTACGATAGATAGCAGCCCCGCGAGGTGCGCCATTCCCAGCCTCCTCATTTAAAATGGCAGCTCGGGAAGCACCAGCAGTCCCTCACCTCATAAACTAAAATTAGGCTGCAGCTCCATCAGTCAGCCAGCGGTTGAAGGGTTGACTAGGGACAAACTCAAACGGACACTTGTACAACACACGAGCACAATGACATGACACGATTAACTTCTTAATCCTATTATTTATAATTTTTGGCAAATTCCATACACATAAAATGAAATGGACCAACAAAAAAACAAATTTTACCTTATTTCTAATTGATATCAACCTATACTACAATTCTCTAGTAAAAATGAAAAAAAAAAATAAAAAAGCAACAAAGACCCAAACAATGTTTGAGACCTATAAAACTGTCAGCTAATGTTATTAATAATTAATTTGTGCTCTTTTATTTATTTAGATTTTTATCCTCCTATTTTTTTTTATTGAATACAAAAAACAGAGTTTCTTGAACAATCCCCATCTATACTTTTTTTTAAATTTGAATTTTTTTTTTTTTTTTTTAAATAGTATTCCCTGGCACTTTGTTTCCTCTTTTTGTTCTGTAAACATGTTTATTAGTTTGTTGTTTGAATTTAACTTTTTCAATAAAGTTTATAAAAAAAACCACATGAATACCAATGCAAATCTTCATTGTTTAATCCATAGCAGAATAAAAATAACACATCTGGCAGCTTTGTTTATGGATCATTTGAAAGCATCGCAGCAGAAATGATCAGCTGAAGTTTTTTGTTCATTTTGAAACTCAGTCTCATCTACTTCACCTGATCCTACTTTTTTTTTTTTTTTTTNTTTTTTTTTTTTTTTATTAAAATGCTAGACAAAGAATTAAATTATGAGAAATTAGCATATCTAAAGGCTGATAAAAGTCCTGCGGCTCTATAATGAGTTTATAATGCCCTCCTTTCACCATCTGCATCAGATCATCTTACATAACAATATTAAAAATGTTGTGTTGTGTAAACAGATATATTTGTGCTGGAGATTATGAAAATGTATATAAACAGTTTATGTTGAATCTGACCTTTACTGGAATTCAAGTTGACTGTGTGTAATAGTTTAAATAAGCTCTAAAAAATGAGTGTGTGAATACTTAAATACTTTTTAATACCATTTAAATACCATTTTAAAGTACACATTAAAAAAAAGCAAAGATAATTCCACCCAAATATTTTTATTACACCTAATATGCTAAAATTAAATACTAGCAAATCATTTGCTTACTCAATTAAGTCATTTAACTTAGGGTAGCATAAGAACTTCCTCCTACATTTATGTCTTGTTAAGTATTAAAGGACCAAACCAGTGGTTTTGCATGTTCAAGCCCCCTGCATACATGTTACGTTACTGGCAGCCATTTTCCAATACATAGAACCATATTTTAGTTTTCATGTTTTTTTTTCCAACTCCTCAAATCTTTCAATATGTACCGCTCCAGTTGTAGTATATTGTGGGAAATGATTATGTAATATGTTTGTGGGTTGTATATATTGGGCTCAATCCTGAAAAATTACTGTTTTGGCCCTTTAAAGGACCATACTGGCCATTTTGCATGTTTGAGCCTAATATATTCAATGTTCATACATGTTATGTTACTGACAATCATTTCCCAAAGGATAAAACCGTATTTCAGCTTTCCTGATATTTTGCAAAATCTCTTAATCTTTCAAAATCAAATATTCAAGTGATACACCCACCTTAAAAATCCATGTTTCTCCTGCTAATAGTTACACAGCCTTATGAAGTCACGGTCCTTTAAATTTTTCCATAAACGCAGGTCTTCTTTTGGGACTATATTCCCCGGTGGAGGCATACATTCACTCCACGCTTTTTATTGAGCTTAAACGCTAAAATTACATAACTTTTAAAAAAAACCTGAATACACGTCTTGTTGGTGATGATGGATTACCTATCCCAAGAACGTTTCAAGTATCAACAAGTTGATTTTAATAGCAGAATGAACTGAAACCAATGGAGGTCTGGAAGGTAGGAAAAACATTTTTAATTCACCGTTCCAGTAGTATGCTTTGGGAAATGATTGTCAGTAATGTTATGTGTATGAAAATTGAATATATTAGGCTTAAACATGCAAAATGGGGGGTATGGTCCTTTAAGTATTTATAATCTCCATATGGTGAGGAAATGCATACGGAGATGATAAGAAAAAGGATCGTTTAAATGCTTGACAAAATCGACTTCCAAGTACATGATCTACATCTGTTACTCAGAGTAAACCAATGTCGATTTATGCCGATTTCAAACTAATTTACATTGTTTTATAAAAAACTAATTCTAGCCTTAACTGAAGTAAAATCTAAATTTTAACTTGCATGTAAATGTATCATGTGACATACAGTAAGTGGTGCTAAGTGAGCTAAAAATAGCACACCAAAACACACACCCACACAACCGTAGAAACATTTAGAGTTAGACAAATAAAAACATTACGCAATGCTGGAGGCAACAGAAAGCTCAGCTGACACTCAGGAAGCTGGCTGGATCCCAAATATGGATCAATTAAAATGGATTTCAACAAGGAATTTTAATAATGAAGAAATATATTTCTTTGTGTTCACTTTTCTCCTTCCTTGGACTTGTTTTGTGTAGTTTTGTGGAGTAAAATGTGGCTCATACTGTAGTTCAACGTGTTGAATTAGGCTGCATTTGAGCATAAAGAGGAAAGTCAGAGATCGTACACACACACACACACACACACACACACACACACAGGATCTCCATCCTCGGTAAGGTAAGTACATGTTTGCTTAGTGATCACTGTCCTCTTCTCTGCTGCACTCTGTTCGTGAATAAATGAAATATAAAAACATGGAAGCGGTAGCAGCATCGATTTCGCTGCCATACATGCTGTTTGCAGAGCAGATATGTTATAAAAAACACTGAATTTCTCTCTGAGGGCTCTCAAACGACTAAAGACTACTTTTATCCAGAGTAAACACCTGCATTTTATTTTATGATGATGTGTGTGCAGCAAAACGTAGGCAAACATTTACCCTCGACTAACTGGATTCTGGGGCAAAGTTTAAACTCATTTGTGATAACTGAACAAACCTGTCGCCACCTGAATGTTAATATCTCTGTCATCTGCAGTTTCACCTCAGAGAAACGAGAAATTCGTTCCAGGATTGTATGTCTGTTTGTGTTGTGTGCATGCGTGTGTTGGTGTATGAGTGCATTGGTGCATGTATGTCTTTTTTATGTGTATCCTGGTAGAAAGTCGTCTTGCCGGATGTCATAAGCGATTGTTTAACTATGCTCGTTGACTGAAGATACGCCACATTCAGGAATCCGGCGTACACAAGGTGTGTGTGTGTGTGTGTGTGTGTGTGTGTGTGTGTGGCACGTGTGTGTATGTATGTGGCATGTGAGAGATGCCTTGAGGAAGAGGCACAGCGCCATGAAAACATGTGCAAGATCAGATCAAAACTTGCCATTTAAATAAACTGATTAATCAACTGATGGGCTTATCTATCAAATTTATTGATCAGTAACACATGTGAGGCAAATACAGTTTAAAATGTCACACCACCAAACTGAAACGCATCTTAAATTCTGCATGATTTTTTTTTCTCTTTTTTGTCTGCATATATAGTCATAGTATATGCCAAGATAACCATTTTTTATATATATGCAATTTGATCTAGCAACAGACAGATAACATATTAAATTAAATTTTGCATGATGGTGTGTTTTATGAAATAGTTCCCCGACATGAAATTAAGGAAATACCGTAGTAATGCCTCTTTGAAGGCAAATACTAAAACAGCCATCCTCAAAATCCAGACTCTGGTCCAGATCTGGACTGAACCACAACTGTCTCTGGACTCTGAGCAAATTATACTTTTCATATGTATTATTAGTATTATTTGCGAGACGTTGCTGCGATGCAACAAGTCAAAAATCTCCGCTTTCTCCATAGCGGAGAAAACGTGTGCCCCCCTCCAACACCTTAAATTGTAGTAAAAAAATTAGGATCCCAATCTGACCCTGGCTTAATAAACGGACCTTTGTCTAAATGAAATTTTTCTTTGGTGATCTTTAACATTTGTATTTGAATAGCCCTGCACTAAAAGATGCTGTAGCAGGCGTTTATGAACGAGGGAACATGGTTACGTGATGATGCTCCACAGACCAGATGTTTAAGGCCAGCCCCAGATTTAGCATGAGCAGACTGTGTAGCACGTTAATCCTAAACGATGTGGGAGAAGGCAGACAGCAGGAATAGAATGTTAAAATGCATCAGCAGGGAGTTGGAACACAACAGGAGTGTTGCACTAATACAGACTGATGCCTTCATGAAAAATAATTTCTGTAGCCATAGCAGCTACATAATGGGCTCTGGTGACTAATTCTTCTTAAAAACTAAACTTTTTAAAAACTAATTATTTACATTTATTTTATATATTTTTGTTATTTCCTGTACAATAAATTGTAAAACAAACAGTGTATTGATGATTTTTTTTAAATCTGGGGATGGCCTCAAACTTCTGGCCTGTAGTGTATTTACCCTTATCAACACGTTAAACATGGCAGTGTGTTTTATGAATTCCCATATGTTTTAACAAACAACAGGTGATCCACTCTAGTTCCAAGAATGAGTATAACTAGATATTGGCGGCGTCAGGCCATACATGGAGATGCTGTGAGTCTCAGGCTGTATGATGAAGAACATCATAACTCTAACATACATCTTATGTTTAACTCGGAACAGATGTTTGAGATTTAGATGGACGTCAAATGAAGAAAGACTTTTCCTACCTTAAAGGCCACAAAAGGCAAAGATGGCAGAATTCATTCACACCAGCTATTATAGCAAAGTCAGGGGTCAGGGGTCAGGGCAAAACCTGTTTCCTGATAGAGTGCTGACAGTGAGTTCACCATTTAAATAAGGACCATACCAGTGATCATACATGTTTGAGCCTAATGTATTCAATTTTCATACACGTAACATTACTGACAATCATTTCCCAAAGCATACTACTGGAACGGTAAATTAAAAATGTTTTTCCTACCTTCCAGACCTCCACTGGTTTCAGTTCATTCTGGTATGTGGTGGTACTGTCAATAACCATAACATATGAAAATTGAATATATTAGGCTCAAACATGCAAAATGGGTGGCATGGTCCTTTAAGCAACAAGTTGTGTATATTCCACAAACAGAATCCTTTTAATTCCGTCCACGTACAAGTCACATTTTTTGCCTTAACTACAGTTCTGAAAAATATTGAGGTAAGTGTGCATGTAAACATACAGAATATTATCAGGAAATGGTGTTAAATATATATATTATTGTGACGAGAACATGGTAAGCTTAAATCCCTACTGAAATTCAGCAGGTTTATTGCTCAGGACCCAGGGACATGCAGCTTCATGTATGAAGTTGTTTGGATGGGCGGTTCTCAAATTGAGCTGTGCTGGTAAAAAGTAGTCCGCGTGGCAGGATACGCTCTGGGAGTGGCAGCATGTTCTCCAGTCCAGTGGCACGGTCTAAATCCAACCCCATACAGCAAACAAAGCTAGCTCAGAGCTAAATGATGGCAGGCTGCGGCGCTCACCATAAAGTCCGGCATGTTCCGAACACGTTTTCAACGGGCGCTGCACTAGTTAATAATGAAAGCAGAATGATTTCTCTTCCATCATTAACTATAAAAAATATGGCCTTGTGCTGAGCCTTTAACTTGATGCAGAACTGAGCAGATCAAACACACACAAAGCTATTTTTGATACCATTTCCCATATTTATGATAAGTTAGCTCAGGAGAGAAAATGGCAGAAGAGATGTTCACAACAGAAAAGGTTCCTGCTGAAAGATGGTGTCATGAATCCAGCGGCTCCCAGGTGAGTTTGTGTCAAACTGATGGAAACAGCAATAAGCATCCGGCCTCCATCTTTACACTATGAATTATGGGAGAATTTTAGGGCAGCAGGGCTCAGCTGGGCGTGGAAACACTACTTAACCCACTTTCCATCCTGCTATTTCTCTTCTTGTTCCAAAAAACATCCTACAAACTCTTCCGGTGGAAACCTCATTTTTGCTTTTTTTAATCTGGGAATTTTTCTGTCTTTATTTTAAATATTAAAGAAGGGGTAAGAAAAGAACTGGATAAAAAAAAAAAATCAATAATCATAGATTGTGTTTTACTGTGAGGAACTCTGGAGTTTCTGTCAGCTGAAGCGGATTTATTCTAAGCCGTACCACGAGATGACATCGTGTCGCGTGAACAGGAACAGGAAACTAGGCTATTTTTTTTGTGTTAAAATCTGTACATTTTAAGCAAAACAGCTTTGAAAAAGTGATCGTGTGAGTTTTACGATCAACCTCTGTCATTAAAGGATCAAAAAAATGAAACAAAAATGAAACAAAACGAAACATCCATTTTACAAAAATGATCAACGATCAATAATTTATAATCTGTATGTTACAAAAACCCTCTGTGAGCTCATGATGTGGGGGAGGGGGGGCGTGACCAACCACAGTGACGGTATAAATACTGTGAGCTATGACAAAAAGTACATCAAAAACACAAGGGGGCGTGGCTCTGGAGAGCTGGAGGAGGAGCTAGAATTTTTTTAAAAAATCAACAAGAAGACAAACAGTCACAGGAGCCTATCAGGATGCAGGATTTGAACACAGACAAGCAGGGGTGGGGCAAAAGGAAGAGGCGGGGTGATAACAAAAGGGGGCGGGCTCATGAGTAAAAAAGCCTTTTGTGTCTTTCAGAGTTAATAAACGGCTCATTCTTTGCAGAGATTATTAAAGGGGGTGTGGCAATTATAAAGTCTAAATAATTATCTCCAAATTAATCAGATTTCAAGTCGCAGTGGTTCCACATCAGAAACATGTTCTCATCATGCTTATCANAATTAATCAGATTTCAAGTCGCAGTGGTTCCACATCAGAAACATGTTCTCATCATGCTTATCAAACAACAAAACCACAACCTCGCCTCCATCAGTTAATCAGCTACTGGAGCTACCTATCAATTAATGAATTGATAAAAAAGTTTAGGCTCCTAATTAATTATTAACTTTAACAGTTTACAGGTTTAAAAATCAAACTATAACTTCTCTTAAATCAGGCACAAAAAAAGGTAAAAGTGCTTTTCAGTGTCAGTGCTTAAAAAGTAAGTGAATTCAGCTGAGATGTTCTTTGGCTTTTTGTAAAAGCTTGTCGTTTATTTCTCAGACTGTCATTATTTTGCTGCTGGAGAGAAGAATGTCTTTTTCTGAGCCAAATGACCCTCTGCTACCCTCTGCTTTGCCTTTTATAGTCGAGGATCGCCCGTTCGATTCCGGGTTACATAATTAACTCGAGGCTGGGATGAAAACTGGGCATTTTTCAGTCTCACACACACACACACACACACACTCATGCATACACAGTGCTCCAATAGACAGTTCATGCATGAATGTATGAAGTCGTACAAGCATTCACACACAAAACACACGCTGAACTCATACATAACCATGTGCGTGGACACAAATAGGACTGTTTCCACTGAAAAATGATAAACAAAGAGTAAACAGCTATTTTCTGAATTGAATTATACATAATCAAATTTTAAGTTTTGCTTACTTTTGATACTGTACCTGCTTTTGATGTAAAGGNGAATTATACATAATCAAATTTTAAGTTTTGCTTACTTTTGATACTGTACCTGCTTTTGATGTAAAGGCATAACGATGAAAGGTCAGGCTGGCAATTATATATTTATTTATTATTTTTATTTTTTTTGCCTTTTTCTTTTCTTGTTTTTATGTGTGTGCGCCTTTGTTAAATATTTTGTCTGTAAAAAAAAGAAAAAGATAAACAAAAAGCCTTTGTCAGGTAGGTTTCTAATGTTCAACCCAATACGAGATGCAGATAACAATGTAATTAAGTTTATAAAACACACACACACACGCTTAGGTTCTACATATAGCCAATCACTTCCACTCAAAGCCAAATTGAGTTACAGAACAGATTTAGCGTGAGGCTTAATGGATGGAGCGTCCATCAGATATGTTAGCTTAGCCGTCGCTAAGTGCTGCGTTTTGGGCTATGGAGGGAATGTCTGTCAGAGCGAAAGAGAAGGGAGGTTAGGGCTGTCCCCGGGTTATCAGCAGTCTCGATCAGTGGTATTTACAGTGATCTGCACATGTGCTTGTGCATGTGTGTGTGTGTTTGAGTGTGTGTGTGTGTGCTTTACAAGGCACTTAGTCAGGGAGTTCCCTGACTGTAACGAGGTGGAGGGGCCAGGCTGACGCACTAGCACTCCAACTTCATTTCTCTCTGGTGGAAACGTCTCCTGCAGTCTGAGCGTCAGCATCGCCGGCGCTTTTCTGACACGTCCAACGGCCGTGCAAGGAATCTGACTCACAAACCGGCAATGGTCAGACCTGCAGTTTAACAGGCACGAAAAATGGCTGCAGAGTGTAATGATTGCAAATGTGATTCACTACATCTGCAATGTTTTTATAGGTAGATATGCGTTAAATTAAATAAACTACCAGAGGAATATTACCAGCTGAAGCAGATGCAAAAGTGTAAAGTAATGTATGTAAATTTAAAGGATTATACCACCCATTTTGCATGATTGAGCCTAATATATTCAATTTTCACACATGTTACGTTACTGACAGTCATTTCCCAAAGCATACTACTGGAACGGTGAATTAAAAATGTTTTTCCTACCTTCCAGACCTCCATTGGTTTCAGTTCATTCTGCTATTAAAATCAACTTGTTGATACTGTAAACGTTCTTGGGATAGGTAATCCATCATCACCAACAAGACGTGTATTCAGGTTTTTTTAGAAGTTATGTAATTTTAGTGTTTAAGCTCAATAAAAAGCGTGGAGTGAATGTATGCCTCCACCGGGGAATATAGTCCCAAAAGAAGACCTGCGTTTATGGAAAAATTTAAAGGACCGTGACTTCATAAGGCTGTGTAACTATTAGCAGGAGAAACATGGATTTTTAAGGTGGGTGTATCACTTGAATATTTGATTTTGAAAGATTAAGAGATTTAGCAAAATATCAGGAAAGCTGAAATACGGTTTTATCCTTTGGGAAATGATTGTCAGTAACATAACATGTATGAACATTGAATATATTAGGCTCACATGAAAAATTGGTGGTATGGTCCTTTAAGCCACCAAATGGACTTTGAAGCATTTCTCATGAGGTTTCTCACAAACATACGGGATCACTGTCTTGTTAATAATAGAAAGATCAAACCAGATTACCAGTATGAAAAAGTTTTAAAGTCTGTGCGACTGGTTTTAAAAGGTGTGTTTACTGTACGTGGGATTTCTCTACGCTGCTCAAATCTGATCGTAGGAAACTAAGTGAAAGAAAAGCTATTAAATTAGGTTTGGGCGTTAGATAACAGTCCTTACAGGTGGGATGTTTGCAGAAAACGTCTAATTATCTAAATGCGTCTGCAGACTCTGTGCCGTGCTTTGACAGACTCCTGCTGTCTGCATGACGCGCTCATTTAGACCAGATTAAGAGGTTGAAGGTTTGATTTGCCCAGCTAGACTCATACCCTACAGAGGGCTCTTCTGGGTCAGATTTGCCCAAACATGGTCAAAAAACCGAGGAGACACACACACACATGCACACACACCACATATTTGGGTTGACCTGCGAAGAGTGTGAGAAACCTCAGAATTCCAGCTGTGAAGGATTCACTTTCCTGAGATAAACTCAGTCCTCTTGGAGTCCACATCAATCATTCCAGCCTGTTTAAACTGGCTACTGAATAGCAGCACCTTAAGGGGGGAAAAAAATGCTCTAAAGTAATGGATACCCAAAAAAACCTCATTCTGCAGAGAGAACGCTGTACATGTGTGGGCAAAATAAGATCTACGATGCAGAAACTGAGCAGGGATCCTGAGATTCAGCTCCCAACTTTCTGTTCGTACCGCTGTCCTCAGAGTGGGGACACGGGGAGAAGACGGATAACCCTGAGAGAAAAATAGGAGTAAGCAGAAGTCTGAGAGTTTAAGAGAATGGAGCAGGAGGGAGGACGAGGGAGGGAGCAGGGGTGGTCCAAAATGTGGGATTTCTCCCATTGCCCAAATAAGTACTTATTAAAAAAAGAATCTGTGCCCTGTTGAGCTGCCGATAAGTGGAAATAGAACATGTCCATATTGAGAGGGCAGCTGTGGAGAGATGGAGCAGCAAGGGGGCAGGGGTTAAATGTTTCCCCAGAATGGGAGCTTTTCACTGGGGTAAACCCAACGAAAGTGTCCCTGAGCGGCCTCTGCCTGACGGAGCCGGAGGGTCTGTTGTGGAGTGAGTCAGCTGAACCGCCACTAAAGGAATTACAGCCTTTAAAATGGCGCTGAATGATCCTCATTGAGAGTTTTTTCTGAACTGGTCATTTTTCAAAAGCAAATTTCTGCATGTTTGAGCCCAATAAATACGAGCCGCATACACCTTTTGTTACCGCCAACCATTTTTCAAAGCATAAAACCGAATTTATTTCCCGTTATTTTGCCAAATCCCTTAATCCTTCAAAATCAAATGTTCCGGTGATACACACCTTAAAATTCAATGTTTCCCCTGCTAACACTTGCACACAATTGCAGAAGGCACGACTGTTTTAATTTATCAATTAAAACCATTTTCTCCTGAGACTATACAGTATGTGCCCTTTGGGAGACGTACATTGTCTTCTGTGTGGCTTTGTGTTGGATCGGTTAAATTAAGAAACTTCAGCAAAACATCTAATGGACATTGTGTTTATTAGAATCAACTTTCAAGACTCTAAAACTTTATTTTTATAGCAAACTGGAATAAACTGAAGCCAATTGCAGCTGGAAAGTAGGAAAAACAAACCAAATATTACCGCTCCAGTAGTTTATTTTTGAGAATGGCTGGTAGTAATGTCTATGGGGGTTATATTTATTGGGCTCAAATATACAAAATCACTGGTATGGTCCTTTAATATCAATTAACATTAATCTTTCTCAGACACATTAAGATACAGAGAGAGAAGGACAGGAACAGAAAGTGGAAAACCTGTCTTGACAAACAAACACCCCACAGATGCTGCTCCTCTCTAAACCCACTGGTCTCCATGGCAACCCTGCTGGCCAGTAATAGCCTCTAGCTCGCCTGGCTGCAGCAGTGTCACACACACACACACACACACACAACCACACACATTTCAGCATCTGAATGGGATCCCAGTGTGTATTTATAGAGATAGAGGGGCTTGCTCGCCCACCCAGCCTAACCAAACCCTCAGGTCTTGCCACAAAACAGACACTACAAAATACAACCCATCTACTACCAGCAGCAAATCCACACACACACCCACACACACCCACACACACACACACACAGAGGCAGACCCACCAATAGTAAACAAGCTCTGNCCCACACACACCCACACACACACACACACAGAGGCAGACCCACCAATAGTAAACAAGCTCTGTAACTGGTGATGATGACAGATCCTGTAGCTGGAAATTAGACTTTATCACTGTTTTGCTCTTCCAGTGTAATCTGTTTAATATTAAGACGCATGTCTGTTTTAAGGTGGAATGCATGAACTTTTCTCTTTCTTTTTGCTAGAAATATCACAAATACAGAAGCTAGCTTCCTCTAATCAATTCTAGACTGTTCCAACAAGCAGAAGTTGGATTTGAAGGTTGCTGTTCGTGTTCATGAGCGCACATCAGATTATTCCCCTGATGTTCCAGATTAATTTATTCTTCTTTCTTCCGCCATTCTGAGAGTAACAAAACAAATCATTTTAACAAATCAGTTTGAATTCATGTCTTATTAATATATAATTTGGAGACTGAAATTTGTGACCTCTTCTACATCAACTCAAACATGCAAAATGTCACCGATATGGTCCTTTAACTGTGATAGAACTGTCGGTTTGAATGGAGAAGCATAGTATGGTATGGCCAGACGAAGATGCCAATGATGCCGGAGGTGAGGTCGAATAAGTTCATAGTTGTCTGCTGTTTCCTGTTTCTCCATGCCAACAAAATCAGAAAAAAAAAAAAAAAANAAAAAAAAAAAAAAAATTATGTTCGCTTAGTTTAAATTACCATACATACACGAGTATAAGCCGAGTTTTTGTTTTTTTTTAACCAAATTTCACAACGCAAATCAGGGGTCAGCTTATATGCGAGTAATTTAAATCAGATCCCAGAGAAGGAAATTTCCAGGAGTAGAAATACTACCATTACCACTACCCATGAAAATAGTTTAAATCATACCTTAGAATGATGTATTTCCTAACTAAACATCTTATTCAGCACATTTTGCGGCGGCCAGTAAGCTGTGATCCATCAGTTACGGTAATCAGCTGCCGAAACAAATATCATGTTTACCGGTACGTGGATTATTTTCAGAAAATCACAGGAATACTATGACAATACCCAGAAAACAGGTAATTTACTAAACAAATAAATTGATGGAACAACATCAGGGAGACAGCTTATTTGCGGGTTTCTTTAAAAATCTAAATTTGCAGGTCAAAATAGGGGGTTGGCTTATAGTCGAGATCAGCTTATAGTCGAGTATATACGGTAATTTTAATTAATATATATTGTGCAGTGCAAAGGCCAATGGTGGCTGCGGTCCACCGGGAAAAGTCCCGCCTCTCCCGATGGCCAATCCAACCCTGCTTTCAATAAAGGATCCTCACTGAAAATTCAAATTTCTCCAAACAGCTCAACAGCAAAATGACAATAATAATGTTGTTACCTCATAATTCATTAAACCTAATTATTAGCATGTTAGCTGCTGAGCTAAGAGCAGAAGAGTCCAATTCTTTCACACTCAGCAGTTCACGTAAAGCTTTGGCAATATTTTTCCTTGATAATTCATAAAATAACACGGAGAAATTCTTTCTGAATGGGAATGAAAATGTGCTGTGGATTTTTTTTTTTTTTTTTTTTTTTTTGATGAATCAGAATTTCATACGCCCACACTGTGTCAGAGTCGCTTTCTGAGAAGCTGCTTTTCAACAAACAGCATCTCATCCAAATCTGCAACTGCAGAAACCCACGGACCTTTCCGGAAGCTGCAGCAGGTGCATGTGCTGCGTTACGGCGTTACAGCCACGAGGCCAGCCGGCAGCCACAAAGTAATTTCCCGCTTGGTAGTTTCACCACGTATGATATCTGAAAAAGTCTGTTTGTAATATGACTTGATCTCTGAAGCAGCTCTGTGATTATTTGGAGGCACGAAGAAGAGAAATCTAGAATTCTAAAGCTGCAGATGAATTCATTACTGTGTTGAAATGGTGCAATACTTGATTTCTTACGAACAAGGAATATGTTATGTCTCAATATGCTGTTTATTTAGGCTGAAAATAATGTGCATTTCCATAATATGAGAATAAAATGGTGAGAATGTAAAAAGATTTTGAGTTTTTGAGGAAAGACTTTGGCTAGAATGTTGGAAATGTAAGCTTGAGATGGGAACCTTCTTTCACTTAATATGGGACTGTTCTTTTGTGTTACCGTTTTGGAAAAAAAATAATTAAAATTCTTGGAGACTGTATACATAAGACACTTCCTGAATCTCCCCAACTATGTCTGCTGGGTGACAGGTCCTTTTTGCCTCCTGATACGTCTAAATCAGACTTTGGACTTCTACTTGCAGGATTTATTTGTGCAGCAAGGATTATTTTGAGATACTGGAAATCTCAAAATNTGGACTTCTACTTGCAGGATTTATTTGTGCAGCAAGGATTATTTTGAGATACTGGAAATCTCAAAATAATCCTGAACATACAGAGTGGATAAAAATAATGACAGACATGCCTCTTTTGAAGTCCTGATTGCAAGAACTAATGATTCACGTAAGAGATCCATGAAATATGGGCTAATTTTCTGTTTTATGTAAAAGACGTAGCGTAATATTTTTTATTTTTATTTATTTATTTTTTGAAAGGGGTATTGTTTAGTGTGTATTATATGTTGTTTTTTTGTATGATTATTTTGAAAATAAACATTTCAATTCCAAAAAAAAAAAAAAAATNAAAAAAAAAAAAAAACTTTGGTTGTTATGGGAGAGCAATGCAAACGTACTTACTGGACAGACGGAGGGACAAAAAAAGTGAGGGGAGGGGAAACACTGGAGGACAGCAATGGACCACTCTGAAAAGATGGAAAGAAAGAGAGAGAGAGAGAGAGAGAGAGAGAGAGAGAGAGAGAGGTGAGATAAAAAGTTGCATATATTTTGCACGTATCCAGTGTGTTGTTGCGCTCTTCTCTCAGCTTCATCTGTAATAACACTTGGATGCCTTTGATGCCTTCAGGACACACACACACACACACACACACTAAACGTTGATGTGTTCTGAATTTTAATCATCCCTCTGGCTTTTGCTAAATAAACTTTCACAGGAATCTGCTGCCTCAGTCAAACTGAGCCGACAAATCAGACATCAGCATCTACGTTGCCATGGTTTCAGCGTACAGGTCTTCATCGTGAGTCAACCTGATTCCTCAGACCCCAGACACAACCCTGGACCCGAGTTTGGTTGGGTCCAAATCCTATTTAGTCTCATCAGGTTGGGTCAGGAACTGTCATCTCAGGTCTGAGTCAACACGTCTCTGACTTCTCATCAGCTCTGATCAAGCAAAGCATCATAACGTTGCTGTTCAGGTGTTTAGCCCTCCTTGATAGAAATTGCTTGTTAGTTTTAAATAAAACGTGATAGGTTGGTCGAGGAGGGCCAGTGAAGGTCACACACTCACACACACTCACTTACGCACTATATCTTATCNAAATCAACTTGTTGATACTTGAAAGGTTCTTGGGATAGGTAATCCATCATCACCAACAAGACGTGTGTTCAGGTTTTTTTAGAAGTTAGGGAATTTTAGTGTTTAAGTGCAATAAAAAGCGTGGAGTGAATGTATGCCTCCACCAGGGAATATAGTCCCAAAAGAAGACCTGCATTTATGGAAAAATTTAAAGGACCGTGGCTTCATCTTAAAATACATTTTGATGTTTTGTTTCATATAATTAAAAAAAAAAATGCTATTATTGAATAAAATAGCAAAAACTACTTAAATGATATGCTTCGTGTACGTCGCTCAGGATAAGTGTCTGCTAAAGACTTTCAATGTAAAATACAGAGAGATAAAAGAAACAGGAAGAAAAGACATGAAGAGAAATGTCCTCAAATAATGTCCACACTAAAGACGACAAATTCCTTGACACTTCCTGTGCTTGGCATCGACGGTGATCCTGGTTGTGTCTGTCCTCGCCTCATCCTCACACAGGTTCCTTCACTCCTTTACCCTCCGCTGGACAGGAAGTGCAGCACCAATGCTTTCTATATACAACCACTTTGCAAGATAAACTAAACGTACCAGCGCAGGATAGATTTCAAAAGTCTAAGTGACGAGACGTTGCTGTTCTTAGATTGTGTTTACATCTGGGATTATCTGATCTCATCATTTCTTAGTGTTGATTCTTGAAGGTTTACTAAAAAGTCTATCTTGTGTCTGGTCCTTCTGTTCCATTTCACAGAACGCGGATAAGCCTCTTGTACATCCTTGAGTAGATTTGGAAAAGGTTGAAAAGAAAGTGATTCATAAACAATCATCTACAATAACATCTGTCAATTATTATTAGGTTTGCACAGACATCAATATTATGATATTAACCTCACAACTCTCAATTAAATTGCCATGTAAAGAGTATTTTCTGATTAAAACAGATCAGGTCAAAAATAGAGTAAGCATAATGTGGAGTATTTGATTTTTTCAAGCATTTTTTATGCATTAATCGAATTAATCTGAGCAGTCTGAGTCTATATTATAGTTTTTAAAGCATTTTGTGACAAACAGAATAATCCAGCTGCTTGACAAGGCATGAAAGATGTTCCCTTATGAAGACGACTTGATCTCTCGGCGCTCATCTATCTGAATCTCATTATATCATCTCCAAAAAAAAAGCACGGCTCAAAGCTGTACGTTGGAAAAAGACGGCTACAAGAATAGCCACAGTCATAACATGACAAAACATATTGTCAAACTAAGTGCTAAAAGGAAGTTTTGACATGTAATGTGTCTTTAATGGAGACACACTTCATAGCAAATGAATGGAAATCTGAGTAGCACCACAGTAACCCAGCTTGGTTAAAATCCTGCAGCCAATGTAAACCCAAGTCATCCTCATTTAAAGGGACGTGGTATGATGCTTTTTGTTATTTTCCTTCATTTTTTATAATGCAGTATACCAGGAAGTATGTGCTGAACATTATCAAAGTGTCAAAAACTTCAAGTAAGATAAAACTAAACTGCTGGAAACCTTTATTTTTGCTTAGTCCTTTACTTCAGTTACATGCTGACATCGTCATGTAACACATTTGAATACACTACATACACATCTGATTAGATATAACAACCAAGTACAAGGTTAACAAGCGAGTACTGNCCCCTCCCAAAAAAACAATTATGGAAATCTGCATTTGTCTCCTTTAATTATACAGCTTTTAATATGACATTTAAAAGACCATACCATTTTGCATGTTTGAGCCAAATATATTCAATTTTCATACATGTTATATTACTGACAATCATTTCCCAAAGGATAAAAGCGTATTTCAGCTTTCCTGATATTTTGCTAAATCTCTTAATCTTTCAAAATCAAATATTCAAGTGACACACCCATCTTAAAAATTGACATTTTGCCTGCTAATAGTTATGCAGTCATTAAAATTTTTCCATAAACACAGGTCTTCTTTTGGGACTATATTCCCCGGTGGAGGCATACATTCACTCCACGCTTTTTATTGAGCTTAAACACTAAAATTACATAACTTCTAAAAAAACCTGAATACACGTCTTGTTGGTGATGATGGATTACCTATCCCAAGAACGTTTACAGTATCAACAAGTTGATTTTAATAGCAGAATGAACTGAAACCAATGGAGGTCTGGAAGGTAGGAAAAACATTTTTAATTCACCGTTCCAGTAGTATGCTTTGGGAAATGATTGTCAGTAACGTTACGTGTATGAAAATTGAATATATTATGTTAAAACATGCAAAATGGTCCTTTAAGTTACACAAAAACGACATAAGAGCTGGTTATGTTCCAAAGTAGTCCTATTTAAAATGCACATTTTCAGTTGTTGAATAGTCGAATTAGGAGTGTACAATCATCTAACAATGTCTTAAATTGAACTCATAATTTTGCAGCCAGAGCAAATCAGAGATTGTGCAGCTTAATCAGGAGAGAACGCTAATTTTGTTTGACTCCATACGGAGAGATTGTCTTTGAAGGGCAGCGTGACACCTCATCAAGGTGTACACAAAGAATAAAAAGGCGTCTAGCTACACTTTCATTACATCACCATAGCTTGTTGTGGAACAAAGGTGACGGAAAATAGAACAGAAATTGATTTAATCATCAGGAACTGATTTGTATTGATACTGACCCGTCACATGTTCGACCAAATCCCTCCCCCCAGCGGCAGCGTATGAGAATCAAATTTTCTACATGTCAAGTCTCACTGGCTAAGAGCCATTCACAAGCCTCTTTATCCGCGAGGATCAGTGGGTGCTGCTCTGCACCCAGAAACGGAAATATGTCATGTATGCAGAAAGTATTTATGTTCTGTAGAGTTTTGGTGAGAACTTTGTTTTTCAAGTTTTTAACGTTCAGAGACGTGGTGATAAGAAACAGAGCAACAGCCTTTCAGCCAATCAAAAGCCTCCTTACTATGGAATAACCCTCACGCAGTCTCATGATAACAATGGACAAGAAGAAGAAAAAGAAGAAGAACAAGAAGAGTCATATAAAAAAGATTAAAAGAAAAAAGAAACCAGAATTTGCAAAAATAATGTTAAACTTTTAAGAAAACAGCCTTCCAGCCAATCAAAATAGTCCTTATTAGCAGTGTCACGATAATAATAGAAAAGGTGATGATGGAGGAGGAAAACAAGAAGAGTCATATAAAAAAAGATTTAAAAACAAAAAAAAAAAAAAAAANAAAAAAAAAAAAAAAAGAAACCAGAATTAACAAAAATAATGTTAAGCTTTTAAGGTTAACATTTCAGCCAATCAAAGTAATCCTTGATTATTGGATATAAGCCTTATGTTGTCTAATGATAATTAAAAATAGACATCTACAATAGACACTTGCAGCTTAAAAGAGGAGGAAGAAGAAGAAGATAGTCATATAAAAAAGATTTAAAAAAAAATAGAAACCAGAATAAACAAAAATAATGTTAAGCTTTTAAGAAAACGGACATTTCAGCCAATCAAAATAATCCTTGATATGTAACATAAGCCTTATGTTGTCTAATAATTAAAAATAGATATCTACAATAGACATTTGCAGCTAAGAAGAAGCAGAAGAAGAAGAAGAAGAAGAAGAAGAAGCAGCAGCCAGTTAGGTAATTAAATACTGTAAGCAAACACACATTTTGAGGAGTAATTTGAAGGATGACACTGACTCAACAAAATACAGGATATGTTGAACACCTCCAGCTACATTTTTTAATCAAAAATGATCCATTTTTTTCTCGTTTTCAGTAAAGAAACAATAATAAACACGTTTTCATGGAGACCAAACAAGCACCATGACGAGTTTCTTCTGATTTACACCAAATCAAAAAAAAGCATGGATGTACTTTGCTGCCTGAAAGGCTCCATCCTTCAGCCCTTTCCACGTGTATGTACGCGTGTGTGTACATGTGTGTGTGTATTTTTAGAGGATTCTATTCCAGGTAGCATCCAGCGGTGCTGTAATAATTCCTTTGATTAGGGCAGCAGGTACGAAAAGGTGTAAACAGTAAAAACTCTGTCTTCATCACTCAGCCGGTGACGGCTCCACAGAGGAAACACACAGGGGGGCCGTTAACACAATTAGCCCCGCCCCCCTCCCCCCCACACACACCTTTTTCATATTCACACACACATGGTTGCAAAGGTGTCCCAAATGAAACCTGGCATGGGAGGCTACGTTACCATATTACCTAGAATAGCCTAATCTTTTACACACACACACACACACACACACACATTTCTCTCCAGCAAAAACATGGTTATAAACAAGAATGACGTTACTCATAATACCGAGAATAGCAGCATCTAAAAATAAACGTAACATCACAATCACGCAGTATCCATTACAGGAGGCCGACACCAAAACGCCGGGCGTCATCTGTTTTAGACAGGAAGAGAAATGTTGCCAGTTCTCTGTTCGGTTAAGTCTCTTTTTCTTTTTTTTTTTAAATTAATTTATGCACGTCAGNTTGCCAGTTCTCTGTTCGGTTAAGTCTCTTTTTCTTTTTTTTTTTAAATTAATTTATGCACGTCAGGTTTGAAGGTTAAAGTCCTCTTCTCGCATCGTTTTCTGCTTCGCCGCCTGTCTGCAGCCCATCAGATTACTGAGGATCATTTTTATGGTTTTCTCTAACAGATCTTCTCATGCTGCGTTCACAGACCTCAGAAGTCGAATTTTTCCCAGTTGGAAGTTCCAACCTCCAACCTCAAACCATCTCAGCCAAATGTAAACAAAAAAGCAGCTGAACACCAATAAATACTGTAAAATTAATTAAACTTAGCAATAAATGCTAACTAAACTAAAGTTAGACTACAGGACTGTCTGGTTGTGTTGTTTTATAATGATATTAATCACAGTGGGTATTAAACTTTGTGCAGAGAAGTAATATTATGAAATTATTTACACTTACATATCAACGGCAAACAGTTATTATACAAAATAGATAGTTACCATGGTGATATATTCTGACCTTTTTCTTCCAATTTCACACAAGAAAAAATACTTTATTCGCCTTTTAGCTGATCATTTCCATTCACAAAGCTCGCTTCCACGGCGCCGCCATGTTTAGCGACGTCATACTCAGTAAGTCGGGGTAGACCATTTTGGTCCGAGTTTCCAGCCAGAGCTCCGACTTCAAGTGCTGTTCCAACGCATTTTTCCAAGTAAGAAGTCGGAAAAATCTGAGTTCCGAGGTCTGTGAACGCAGCATAAGATCTTCTGAGATTTGTTCTGCAGAAACACCAGGAAAGCCTGAGAAAACGCAAAACTTCTGCTTACTATGCAGCCGCGTCCCACAGGGCAACACAGCTCCTCATTATTCTGGACTTTACTGGAAATGCTGGTTATAGGAGAAGACCAGAGCCAGAGCAACGTAAAGAAAGTCAGGCTTCTTTCTTTCTTCATTCCTAAATGAAAGTTTCTGCTAGGCTAATGTTGTGCTAAGTTTTTGATAGAAATCTAGATTTGTAAAGGTCAGATGATTAATAAAAAAGAAAATCTGCGCAGCCTTGTATCGGGTCACAGGAAACAGTATTCTGTCTGAACAGTATTTGTCTTACAGAGACGGTAGCAGAGCGATATAAATATCACATCTTCTCTACTTCAGGTTTGGGAAACAAATACCTGACTTACCATCGGCTTCTCATCTTTTCATTCCATCCACTCAGGCATTAGCATCAGCCTCGTATGAAAGGTCTCATAAGCTCTGAACATGTAATACCTTCATGTTTCCTAACATCCTTTATTGAAGTATAAGTCAGAGCAGCAGAAATTAAATCTTTTTCATAAAGTGAAACATCTGGGAGGAAAATAACAGGACTTTTACTGTGGAATTCATGTTTCCCTTCCCAATAAAGATAAAAAACCCACAATAACAACAAAAAGCAGAAGCTGGCTGCACCGCCGGATAAATGATGTGAAACGTCGGTCATCATCTCCTCAGGGATGATGGGTAAAAGTGATAAAGGAGCTAAAGAAAAGGAGAGCTCACCTGAGAGAGGCAGAGGATGTCTGAAGAACAGAGAGAGGGAGGCAGAAAGGGAGATGAAGAGAGAGTGTGCGCACACACACACACACACACTCCAGAACATTTCATACACACACTGACTTTCAGTTTTTCTCTTTTCTGTGTGGTGCTCAGGAGTGAGCTCCATGAAGAGCAGAGAGAGAGAGAGAGAGAGAGAGAGAGAGAGAGAGAGAGAATCACTCCTTGTACCTTAAAGAATGATGGATGACTGTCTCTAACAAGGAAAAAAATGAGGTCTGGGTCTCTCTCTACACACACACACACACACACACACACACACACACACACACACACACACACACAGGTGGAACACCTCTCCCCTCCATCTACAACTGGCTAATTAATGGATTACATTAGCAGGGATGGATCCAGCATCCAGAGCCACAGGGACTCAAAGATCAGAAGCCATTCCACTTTAGCTAACACTGCTAAGCTAAGCTAAGCTAGCTGGTCCAGCAGTGGACATGGTGGACTGTGCAGATCAAACTGTCACAGTAATGCTGCTTTAGGCTGCAGTGCTGCTGTAGCTTTGTTGGTAGAGACAATTTATTTGGAAAGTTCCATTTAAAGCCCCAATCATTAATTTTTGACAATGTAAATTTGAGCTAAATTCACTTACATAAATCAAGAATTTGTCTTGCATTAGGTTTAATATTCTGCAACAACTGTTCTGTATTCACAGTTCTTGCGTAAGTGTAGTGACTGAGTCAATTTTAAACAAGTTAGATATGATAATTTTCCTAATAAAAGGTCATGATACGTCTGTCTGATAAGAGTTTTGTGGTGGCGAGTTGTTGTTGTAACAGCATCAACTTTCTCTTTATGATGACAGGTCTCCTGCTGCTGATTGGCCACTTCACTTCTCATATTTATTCTTTACCTCCATCCTCTAAAACAGGGATCCCCAACTGGAGGCCCGCGGGCCAAATGTGGCCATGGGTCCTGTCTATCAGGCCCTTAGATGACTTCTCCAAAAACAAAACAAAAAAAAATGTTGTACTTTAGTCACTCTTAACTCTGGATTGCGTGTTCATAAAATGTCATGCTTGGACTCATTTTGTTCAGGAGAAGGTAAACTTTCCACAGATATTCGTATATCTCTATTTTATTGAGAAATGGCGATTATAAAACATCGTAAACGCTACATAGGGACGAGCACACGGTCTCCAGTCTGTCAGTGGAATATTACGCACGTATTACGCATGGGGAATGCATGCCTGTTGCCATGGCTACGTAAAAGCTGATAGGACCACTGACCCATCATCAAATCCTCTGCTAGTCTACTACCCAATCACAGAGAGGGATTTTAAACTTTAGACCGCCCTCAGAAGTTACATCATAAAGAAGTGAGAAGCTAGGTTTTAGCTTGGAGGCTATCTTGTGTTTTAAATTTATCTCAGGATCGCGTGTTCATAAAATGTCACGCTTGGGCTCATTTTGTTCGGGAGAAGATATTCATATATCTCCATTTTTTTAAGAAATGGTGATTATAAAACACCACAAACGCTACAACGGAAGTGCTGTGCCCAGTTCGGCTGCTGTTGTTGTGGCCCTTGACTTAGCATGCTTGACATAATTTGGCCCTCGGGGAAAAGTAGTTGGGGAACTCTGATCTAAAAGACCCAACAAATGTCATTTCTCACATCACACATTCTATATATACACAGTAGAAAGAAAAAAGAAAGCCGTCTGGAAAGTGCAAAGGATCACTAACGGGACGCAGAGAAAAAGCCTGATGATGCTGCTGGACTGAAGAGTTTTCAGTCTGAGAAACAGGACAGAACCAGTTTGTGTGTTGTATGCGTGTGTGTTGTATGCGTGTGTGTGTGTGTGTACTGTAATTTCCTATTCTTGTCCCCCTGGTATAATTGTGTCATTTAGAAAAGAATGTCTCCAAAACACTTGCCAAAGTAAGATTTACGACATTCCTCTTATCACGAACTTTGATGGTGACGCTTCTCTAAACATTACATTACTGGTAGAGTTTGTTATGATAACCATCTAATGGATTTATGTGTGAAGTCCAGAGGTTTGTTTAA
Organism: Lucifuga dentata; assembly: GCA_014773175.1. Lineage (NCBI taxonomy): Eukaryota > Metazoa > Chordata > Actinopteri > Ophidiiformes > Bythitidae > Lucifuga > Lucifuga dentata. The sequence continues at coordinate 100,105 of VXCM01003287.1, forward strand.
ATGACATGGGAGAAGTGGCTGATGAAAAATAGTCAAGAGCCTTTGACAAATATCCAGGGAACGGCTTCCCTGCATGTTTATGCTGAGCCCAGATATTGTTGGTTTCCCTCAGACCAGAAGCTCAGGGAATATTTTCTCTTTACAAGCTGCAAATTCCTCACAACACCGCCATTAAAATCCACTTTGTCTTATAATACACAAAGCAAAGACATAAATTACACACGCTAACACGTTCCCCTCTGTTCCACTCCGAGATATCTGCATGGAAGCAGCTATTCCCTGCAGCCGTTACGTTACGCAAGTCAATAATAAAACACAGACAAGCCCGGCGCTCTGATTTCAACTTAGCAGAGCGGCAGAAGTGATAAGTTCAGCTGCTAAATGTTATATAATAGCCTGGGCTTGTTATCTTGTACAGTAGTGGCTGATTAAAGATGCTATTCTGGTGTGTGTACAGACTCTCTCTCTCTCTCTCTCTCTCTCTGGAAAGAGGAAGAAGCTACATTCCTGCTGTTTATCATCTGATCACGCTGGCGAGTCATGCGTTGGAGGCGTGTTACAGACTCGGCAGCGTTCTCCGGGCTAACGCTCCCCTATTGTACTCTGCTATGACTTGTAACTCAAATAAGTATAAATTCTCTCCTTGGTGCCACTTTCAACAAAATTACTGAATAAAACTAAGGATTAATCGATATCAATATTATAATGTAGGATTATTACCCCTCATTAAGCTATCCTTGTTTTACAGGTCCTGGTGCTCCTTTTTTTTTTAAAATCATCATCTTTTTATACTTTTTTTTCCCTGCCTTCATATATAGTTGTGATGTATGCCAAGATTGGCATAACCGTTTTTTATATATATGCAATTTGATCTAGCAACACAGATAATATATAGTGCGTAGGTGAATGTGTGTGAGTGTGTGACCTTCACTGGCCCTCCTTGACCAACCTATCATGCTTTATTTAAAACTAACAAACAATTTCTATCAAGGAGGGCTAAACACCTTTCTTTTTATACTTTTAATATTATTCTTATGTTAGCGGATATTGTATTAATTGTGATTATAGATACTGTGATTGTGTCTTGGCATGATGGGTTTACGCAACAGCCGATACACATGGAGGTTGTATTTTGATCTTTTTATTAGTACTGTAGTTTTTTATCCTAGCAATGTATGTATTATTGTCTATATGTATTATAGCACATGGACTTTAACTTTTATGATGATGTGTTACAGCAAATAAATTTTTACATGATGAGTTAGAATACTCATATCAAGTTCATCCCTATCAGACTCGTCACAGTGGTAAAAATAATTTATGGCTTCCTCAGTTTAAAACCAACTTCTTAGTCACTCTGTCATCTATAGGTCCTGTGTGGCGTGGAATGGCCTACCAGAATTTCCTAAAAAACACACAAGTATTTCTATTTTTAGGAAACAAGTAAGAAATTATTTAAAATGCAAATATGATTGATTTGTTGCTGTGTTTGGGTCATGCTTTTATGATGATATTCATTGTATTTGTATTTGTTTCATTACTATGTTATTGTTAGATTTCTTGTTTGTATGTTTTTAACTCTATTTTTGTTTATCAAATTTTANATTACTATGTTATTGTTAGATTTCTTGTTTGTATGTTTTTAACTCTATTTTTGTTTATCAAATTTTAAAATTGTTGTATTTTAAAATTTGTGGTCCCCAGAAAGACTAGCAACCGCTGAAGTGGGAGCTAATGGGAACCAATAGATAATAAAGACAAAATAAAGACAGCTGTACTGAGGTTTGAATGTAGAATGATGTGAATGTGGATGAACAGCACCTCATTGCCTCAGCCTAATTTCTCCTTGGAGACTAACAAAGTTGACCTTGACCTTGACTTTAACTCTCATCTCCTGCCTTCACGTTAAAAACTTTGGCCGCCTCTGGGGATCATTTTGCACGAGAGGTTTCCAAATTCCTTCTTGCATTTGTCTTGTATTTGTAGTTTTCTGCTAGAAAAGCGTGTAGGTGGAAATGTTCGGCTTTTCTCGCCTTTTCACCACCTATAGCATCGTATGCATACGATGCTATAGGTGGTGCTTAAATAAGCATAGTGTGCTTAAAGTGGCGCCAAAAAAAAAAAAAAAAAAAAAGAAGTTTGAATATTGGCTGATTTTGGTTCAGTACAAATGTTAAAGGGACGCATGAAATCCTCTTTATTTGTCTTGAGGAGCATTAATAAGTATCAGAAAACAGCCATATGAAGGTTTTTGTGGCTACAGAGGGAGATGGCAGAGAGCGTGATATACTAACTCATTTTATGTTCTTACCAAATGAAAATTATCTTTTTACCCTGTTTTATTTTTTTATTTTATTTCTATTATCCTTGTATTTATCCATCTTATCCAATATTTTATGGCTTACCTGTTTATTTTATTTTACATTTCCTGACTATTCAAACGTCCAAACACTGCTGCAGCTTCTTCAGTCCTCATCATTCGTTTGAAAACGTCTAATCGAATTGAAATCATGGCCGCAAGAAAGAGATTCGCCATGTTCAGAAGAATCCAAGGAGAAACTCCTTCACAGCTGAAGGAGTTCCTCCTTGGATTTTTCTGAACATGGCGAATCTCTCACTTTTGCGGCTCTGACTATACAAACCAAATTTGATTGATAGATTCATGTGAAAAGTTTGGGACTTCTGTGACATCACAAAGGTTACTTCCTGTTGGTAAGTAACCCTTGTGATGAGTTTGGTCAGATTTAGAGGATTTCTTGGTTTATAATAATGTCAAGCTAAGTTGTAAAAATGTTATTGCTTATTCTGATAACACTCCCCTTTAGGAATATGGTTAATTTGATCGTTTTACTCGGAAAATTCGAACTCTCTCTCTAAATTTAATAGTCTTTTAGTTGAAATAAATTAATACATTGATTCACTAAAACTAAATGCAAAAAAGGACAAAACTGTTCAACCTATTTGGATGTTGTTTTTTTTTTAAGACATATGTTCAGCATCTTTTATGTTATAGTGTTATAATATGTGCAGCATCTGCAGTTTATGTTTATCCCTTTTTTCCTCTTTTTATTGTTCAGCTTTGTTCAATATATTTAGGCTGATATGAAGTAGTTCAACTATATATGATGTCTGTTGTTTGTATGTTTGTTTCTTCAATAAAAAAAAGTAACCCATATGATGTCATAGCAGTCAGTTTCCTGAAGTTCGTACGTCTTCATCTAAAGCTTTAATAGAGTTGTTTTCCAAAAAAAACAAACTATTATACTAATACTATTACTACTACTGCTACTACTATTATACTAATATACAATACTGTCATAATAAGCCACCTCTTTCATTACCATAAGTCATATTTATTTACACATACAATTTCTAAGTTGTATTTATATTTATTAACATATTTATACTGGGAACTGTGCAAACACCCATTTACATTAAGTGCAATTTTTCCTGTTGTGCAATCCATGATGTATATAGTGTGTATATGTTCTTTCACTTTCACTTATGTATATCGCATTTTTAAGTTAAAGTTGGTGTTTTGTTAATGTATATATTGTTTTTATATTTTTGGATGTCCTTTAAATTGTATTTTCTCTGCTTTATATGCTTATATTTTTATCACTTCCCTGTACTCTGAATCTAAAGCTGCTGTAACAAGTAAATTTCCTCAGTGTGGGATTAATAAATTTTATCTTATCTTATCTTATCTTATACTGAGTTTGCTGTGTAAATTTGGCAGCATACCCCTTTAAATGTTTTTCAAATTCTAAATTTTTAGTAATTATTTGCTGACTCCTACAATCCGGTAAAGTTTTTGTCGGCGTAGCGTAAAGTCCTCTTCTCTCGCTGGCTGGGTAATAATAGCCACGTATTAAGGAGAGGATGTTTCAAAATCACGTTTTGCGTTCTGGAGCGAAGGTCGACAGTTTAATTGGAAGTACAAATTGCGTTCACATGTATCCCCACAGTGAGCCGAGCCACCAGCAATGTGAATGTGCGTTTAACAGGAGAAGGAGGGATGGAAGGAAGGAGGGAAGGAGGGAAGGAGGGAAGGAGGGGAGGGAACAGGAGTAGGTAATAGTGTGTATTTTTAGAGCGACATGTGCAGCCGAGGAAAACTGATCATCAGAAGTGTTTTTATCCTCTGAGCTCCATTAAACAAACCAGGATGCTGCTGCTTCTTCTGCTCAATCAGCTACGCTAATGCTGCCAATTTTTTGTTAAGAAAGAGTAAATATTGACTTGATTACTGCAACTCCCATCTGTTGGTGTGAGAGGAAGCGCTCCCCTCTTTCTTTCTGATCCTTCTCTCTCTCTCTCTCTCTCTCTCTCTTTGTCCATCTTTCCGTCACTCTGCATCTTTCTCTCTCTCTTCGCTGCTGGCTGAGAGTCTGTGGAGAATACCCTGTCATGAAATTAACCCTGCAGCCACACTTACCCTTGTAGTGAAAACTCTCTCTCTCTCTCTGCCTCTCTCTCTCTCTCTCTCTCTCTCTCTCTCTCTCTCTCTCTCTCAGTAGCAAACAGCGAGCTAACATTTTAGTTTTCAGCAGAGCCTGAGTTGGAATTTGCTGCTACGCTTTTTGAGGCGTTTTCTGGCCGTCTGCAGCTCTGATGCTGATCAGACGTGTTTAATTTGCTCTGCCTGTTAGTTTATATGCGTTCCTGAAAAATACTCTTAAAATGATTAAATAAACAAATCCTAAATCAAGTCGACATAGAGTTTGAAGGAGCATACCGGTGATTTTTTGCACGTTTGAGCCCAATAAATACAACCAGCATACATATTACATTACCGCTAACCACTCTCCAAAACGGTACGTTTTAGAATTGACTGCCACTGGTTTCAGTGTAAAGTGTTTCCACTTTGTTCACTGAGAAGTCTTCCTCTACACTCTTTACACACTGATAGGTGTGTGAGCAGGGCGTTCCCGCAAAAGAGCATTCGATGCTCAGTGCCCTTGCATAAATAAAGGCTAAATTTAAAAAAAAAAGTAATAAAATGCATTTTTGGATAACTGTGATTCTGAACCTATTTTTAAATAATTTTAGTTTTAATTGATTTAAACTTAAAACAAATGACTTGGCTTAACTTGGTTTATNTTAAATAATTTTAGTTTTAATTGATTTAAACTTAAAACAAATGACTTGGCTTAACTTGGTTTATTTGAATAGCAACAGCAAACTATATCAGTATGCAACCAAAAATATTTAATTCAGGACTAACTAAATTACTTGAGTACAGTAATCAATATTGAATTGAATGAAAGTATAATTATTAAGTTTGGAAACTCAATTTTTTTTGAGGTAATCAGTTTCCTCAAATGTTTTGAGTAGTTTTAACTAATTTGGGTTTACAGTGTAGGATATTAAAAAATCAGCTTATAGAGGCTTGAAACGTGCTTGAGATAAGTCATCCACGGTTCTTATTTTTTGTCGAAGTTACTGATATTAATACAGATATATCTATGATAAATCAATATCAGCCGGTAATATCAGCCTGGTTTATATATTGTTCAGGCTCTTTGGCTGCAGGAGAAGCAGGAGGTGAAAATGTAGCTGTGTTTTAGCAAACATTTGCAGCCAGGATTGATTTTGGTGTATTGAGTTTGACGCCGCTGCTATTAGCAGCAGTGCTGATTTATGGCTTCTGCCCCTCCAAAACATAATAATGCATTTCAAAGTATAAAAAGCCAAACATGCTGACAGGAGTAAAAACATGGGTTATATGTTGTCTTTCTACGCTATGATGGACGTGCATAATCCTCTAATTCTGACAAAGGATGAGTGACTTCCTGCCTGCGTGTTTGATTGTTGCTTTCAAACGTTTTCTGGTATTTACATCAGAAAACAGTGTGATTCCTGTTTCCTCAGAGATCGGTTCATTTATACCTCAATAAAAATAAAGTTTAAAACATCAAACGGGCTCAGTTCATGGATGCACATGCCATCATTAACACAGAAAATATCTACCAGCCTCAGAGCCCCATTCCAGTTTCTAACACGGCAGGAAGCTACACAGCAGCTAGCTTATCCATGAGCGATGTCTGTTTCACAATCAAGAGATGTGGTGAAAAATTATTCTTCCTGCTTCCATCATTCAACACAAATCCAATAAAATGGCTCTCATTTCCTGCTCTCAATGCAACTTGCCTGAAATGTTGAAAGCTTTAAAGGAAAACAAATGCGCAGCCTGAAAGCTGGAGCAGAGAAATGGAAAAATAAGAGGCAGATGAATATCTGTGCTTCATTCTGGGAGGCAGGAAACTCCTTATCATTCCTCACCTTCTTGTTGGCTGTTACCTTTTGTGTGTCTCCCTGTGGGTTTCTGCTGCATCCAGACATTAGATTACACTGAGACGTCTAGATTACCTTACCTGTCAGTGCACCTGCAGGCAGGATGAGGCAGAACTCAGGGCAAAATGATTCCTGTACGTAATGCATACAGTTTAAAGGACCAAAGCGGTGGTTTTGCATGTTCGAGCCCAATATATACGTAGAACCTGCATACATGTTACATTACTGAAACCATTTCCCAAAACATACTTCTGGAGCATTAAATATTAGATTTGTTGTTCCTACCTTCCAGATGGCTACAGGTTTTGTTTTATTCCAGTAAGATATTAAAATCAACTTGTAGAAATGTAAAACGTGCTCGATATAAGTAATCCATCAGCAAACATGATGTGGTTCAACGCAGAGCTGCATCGAAGAAAATTATGTCTCCGCAAGGGAAAATAGTGCCTGTTTTAAAGGACCATACCACCCATTTTGCATGTTTGTGCCTAATATATTCAATTTTCATACATGTTACATTACTGACAATCAACGCATACTATGGAATGGTGAATTAAAAATGTTTTTCCTACCTTCCAGACCTCCATTGGTTTCAGTTCATTCTGCTATTAAAATCAACTTGTTGATACTGTAAACGTTCTTGGGATAGGTAATCCATCATCACCAACAAGACGTGTATTCAGGTTTTTTTAGAAGTTATGTAATTTTAGTGTTTAAGCTCAATAAAAAGCGTGGAGTGAATGTATGCCTCCACCGGGGAATATAGTCCCAAAAGAAGACCTGCGTTTATGGAAAAATTTAAAGGACCGTGACTTCATAAGGCTGTGTAACTATTAGCAGGAGAAACATGGATTTTTAAGGTGGGTGTATCACTTGAATATTTGATTTTGAAAGATTAAGAGATTTAGCAAAATATCAGGAAAGATGAAATACGGTTTTATCCTTTGGGAAATGATCAGTAACGAAACATGTATATACTGTAGGTAGTATTTATTGGGCTTTAACATGCAAAATCATCAATATGGTCCTTTAATCAACTGATCTAATGCAGACTGGGTTATTAATAGCCAGTCATAAGCTGGATGCTGAAGAGAAATTATTCCATTGAAGAGTTATTGGAAACAGGCGTTTCAGCAATTGCTACCAGATGGTCATTAGCTGCAGTCCTGTTAGCAAGAGTTTAACTGGAACAGAGTGAAACAACACAGGAAAAAGACGTGTGTGTTGCTGTGTGTGAGTGTGTGTTGTTGTGTGTTGCAAAGATGGCTTTCCCAATCCCAAAACTCACCAGTTCAGCATGAAGTTAGCTCAGAGGGAGAAGCTCATGTCTTGGCCTGCAGAGACAAAAAAGGACATAAGAAGTGAAGAATTTAATAAATCATGGAAGGCTGAATCTGGACTTATGTGGCCAATTCTGAACTCTGATAAACATGGCGGGAGCTGAGACTCAACCGCGCTGAGAGATGAGCGCGCAACGCAGATTCTCCGCCGTCAGGAGAAACACGAAGCGGATCACGACGTTGACGACGAGCCTCACAGCCGTGTTAGCGTGTTAGCATGTTAGTTACGACTCCAGCGTTAAGAACACGTTTTCAGCTGCCTGTCTGCATTCATTCAAATCTCATTTAAAGGACTATGCCGGTGGTTTTGCATATTTGAGCCCTATATAAATACACGTTACTTTACTGACAACCATTTTCCAAACATAATACTGGAGTGGTAAATATTAGAGTTGTTTTTTTCGACTTTCCAGACTTCCACTGGTCTCAGTTCATTCTGCTTTGCTGTAAATGTCAACTTTTAGAGACCTGAAATGTGTCTGAGACATAATCCATCACAAGGAACACAATGGCTATTATATTTTTTGTCAAAATAACTTTATTTACAGGCAACTGGTCCAACACAGAGCTGCACAGAAGAAGATGTATGTCTCCGCCTGAGAATATAGTCCCAAGAAAGTTAAAAACGACAACGTCCCTTCTACATTTGGAGGCAGGTTAGCAGGAGAAACAGTGAATTTTAAGGCAGGTGTATCACCTGAACACTTGATTTTTAAAGAATAGTTTTATTTTCATTTTGGAAAATGCTTGGCAGTAACCTAAACATGCAAAAGCACCGCTGTGGTCCTTTAAATGAGCATGACGGTGATGGCGATGAGCGACAGAAGAAGCTGCTGCGTAATAATATTAAAGCTGATAACCTCATCAAAACAAAGGGATGGAACGAGACAGCCGAGCTAATCAGGAGCAGACCATCCTAATTACAAAAGGAGGAGCAGAAGAATAAATAAGAGAGAGAGAGAGAGAGAGGAGGATGAGCGAGGGAGTGAGGAAGTCTTCAAAAGAGCAACAATCACAACGTTCTGTAAACTGGCAGGCAGAGGGATGGATCCCAACTCAAATCCCATCAGACTAAACTTCTAACCTTCAAGCAAACCAACAGAGACGCCATTATAAATATGTTTAAAGAGAGAAACAGCTATACGACTAAATCAAGACACACACACACACACACACACATCACTGGGCAATATGAACGTTAGCCACATTTTACAGTATAAATCAGTCTTGTAACTTTGGCGGCGTTTGGAGGCTCAGCCGTCAAACGTGAGGCTGATGACGGAGCTCAGCTTGACATCCTGAGACTCGGGGCTGATTTTCTACTTTCCTCTCCTCCTTTATGATGCTCTAGTCTTCTTGTCTTATCTCCCCCTCCGTGTCTCAAAGCAAATACACTGTTATTCTGCTGGCTAATGTCATAACACAGAGATGACGAGGAAATGATGCAATGCGTCTCCGATCGAGCTAATTCCAATAAATGAAATGGCACGGCCATTGTTAGCATGACGCAGAGCTCACGTACATGCTACAGAATCCCAGCAGGACACGCGAAGCTCTGATTCTGATCATTTTGGACCAAACAATATCCAGATCTACTGTATCAGAGCAGGGGCGGATCCAGGGTTTAGACCAGATCTCCACTGGAAAATCCAGGCATGAGGTAGCTTTGGCTAGCTAGCCAAAGCTATTTTATATCTTCCAAAGCTAAATATATAAATAAAATTTGAGAAATGCTTAAGAAATTTAATAAATCATGTTACATCTTTTAACAAGTTATATGAAGTTAAAAATCTTTTTAAACAAAAACCTTTACAACGATCTAAACAGCGGAGCTATATGGTCGTTATATCCGTTCCGTCCACCAATTCAGTCCGACCAATCCACTGGTCGTACACCGTGGTTCCGCCTGCGAAAACTGCAAAAATGCTACACAAAACTCAAAACACACTATTACAAAAAAGATTTGGGGATTTATGGAAATCATCTGGGGCTTAAGCCCCGTAAGCCCACCCCTAGCACCGCCCCTGTATCAGAGAGGGACTCCACAGCTGAATGAACACATTTAATTCTTTAAACTCTCTCGTCTTTCTGCCAGTTCTGTTCTGTTATTGTCACATGATGGAGTCAAATTTTCATCACAAAATCAACTCTTGAAGTTAGATTTAGCAAGTCAGCATCATAAAAATCCATCCAACAACTGCACAATTAGTCACGTCTCCATAATTAAACCATGATGAAATTCTCAAATGACATTTTTGAATTTAACCTGAGATTTAAAGGAGCATACCGCAATTCTGCATGTTTAAGCCCAATAAATACTACCTGCACACACATTAGGTTACCAACAACCATTTTCAAATAAAACCATATTTTTGCCAAATCCCACCTTAAAATTCAATGTTTCACCTGCTAACACATATGTCCAAATGTAGAAAGGATGGTTGTTTTTAATTTCTTGGTAAAAGCCACCTACTCCTGGGACTATATTCCCTGGCAGACACATTTTCTTCTGTGCAGCTCCATGTTTTAATTGCATACTGGAATTAACTGAAACCAATGCAGTCTGGAAGGTAGGCAAAACAACTGAAAAATGAACTGCCCTGGTAGTATGTTTTGGAAAATGGTTGTCAGTAACGTAACGTGTATGGAGGTTGTATATATTGGGCTCTAACATGAAAAACCACAGGTACAGTCCTTTAAAGTAAGCTCCAGTCGAAGATACTAATGAAAAGATGATTCTAAACTGTAAAAAGACCAGTCAAAATTTGTTCCTGTATAATCATCATCACAATATTTACAAAAATGTCTGGGAAACCATCCTATCAAAAAAAACAAAAAAAACAGAATGCTCAAAAATGATCCTAATTTGCCTATCAGACACTGAGCAATGTGTGTGTGCACCAAAGTCATTATTCTACAATATAATCTGGTCCAAAAAAAAAGAGAGAAAATAATAAAACAGCTTCACACCATTAGCCTTTAAGCTTCTTAGTCCGTCTGTATTCATCAAAAAGCTGGACGGGATTTTAAGCTACAGGTAAGAGATTGTTATTGTCTGCAATCACCGGTGAAACATTTACGCCACAATGTCAATACGCTGGTGCAGAATTAGTTTTTCTTTACATAATGATTGAGATCTTTCATTAACTGCAGCAGAGGACATGCTGGCTGCAGGGCAGGGAGGGAAACCTTTACAACATTACAGAGACGCACCGCTCACATCCTGCCTGAACGACTGGAAAGATGAGATAAAGTCAAATCTCTGTCAGACGGTGTACCTGCTAAAGTTATATGATTGAATGAGGCTGTAGGTGAACAGTGTGTGTGTGCACAGGTGGCAGAATTAGGCCAAAAAAATGTGTTCAGACACCATCTAAACCAATCCATCAGCCAAGCCGAGCATAGCCTCGTAGAAAATAAGACATTATAGTTATTTACACAGCAAACAGGCCTACATAGCTGCTGCAGGTTATTCCTGAGCAAATAACCTCCTGTGTGCGATAAAACAGGTTTTAAATGAGAAACCTGTGATCTGACTATCAAACTAAGTTCTGCTGTTAATTGCATCAGCATCATAAGTGAGGCAGGAGTCTTTTATTTTGAGATCTTATACATATCTTTTCTTCATAAAGACAGAGCAACCTGACATTGATTCAACCTTAAATCAAAGTCAGGGCTGACGCCTTTTCCACTCATTCAGTTGTTGCAGACGGACTGAATGCATTGAAAACACAGCAAATACATCTCATATTTTCATTTGGAATTAAAACATCATGTATCTGTAACTGACTGAACACTAAATCTGACATCCAGCACTTCTTCCAGCAATGACAGAACATGAAATGTGCAGTTAAAACATTTAAATAAGCAAATCTTCTATTAGAATTCTGCACTTTTTGTGTTGAATGGATGATATTTTTACAGAATAAAGCAGCAGCAGCTTTGGATGCAGCACAGCTTCACATACATGACACTACTGTAACACTCCGTCATGGATGCATGCATGTCACTTTATCAAACTAAAACCTGCACGTTGTATTTGCATTAAGTACATCCATGCACATGAAAAGCTAAGTTGTGGTGGAGTGTGTGTGTGGTGCTGGTGTGTGTTATCGGCCGGCTGGTGTGTGTTCTGTCCCGCTGCAGCAGCAGCAGCAGCTAGCTGCTGGCTAACCTTCCAACCGATGCAAACATCAACATATCTCTGCATTAACTTCACTTTTCACACCGAGCTGAACGATATGTCGCGTTTTATTTACCGGAAACTGAAGCTACAGAAAAGCGGAGACAAAGTCCGTATGAATTTGTTATAAATTTAATGCGGCTGGCTAACTAGCTAGCAGAGCTACAGTGTGTGTGTGTGTGTGTGTGTGTGTGTGTGTGTGTGTGTGTGTGAGAGAGACAGAAAGATGATGTGGGATGTCTGGATGATGCGTGGAGGATTTGGCTGAAAGCTCCGTGATGGAGTTGAAATGAAACGTCCTGCATCTATTTAACAGACGAACTCACCAAGTAACGTAAATTCATCCCGGTATAAACTGCCTCTAACGGGGCAACGACCGCAACAACTCTCCGTTAGACAGATTTATGTTTCTTACGTGATTCCGGTGCTGGAGATGCGGGCGGGTTTAATCCTGTGATGCTTTGCTTTGCAGAGTCCTGGCCCGGATTTTCTCCGCGTGTGTNGTGTGCTCCAGCTGCCGCCGCTCTACCCCGTCTCCCGGTGCCTGTGCTCGGTGTCCCCGCTGTCCCGCTCCCTCCACTGATCGGCCCTGATGCGCTTTGATCAGGAGCCCCGCTCCTCCAGCACGGCGGCGCGCCTCCTCCCTACGTGCCTGCGCGCGCGTGTCGCTGCGTGTGCGCGGATCGGTGTGTATGTGAGTGGAGATGAGTGAATGAGTGTGTTTTGGGTTGACAGAGTGAGTCATCCAGCAGAAACAGATCCCGCTCCTCCCTCTTTCTAACAGCTGACTACTGTAGCCGCCATGTGCTGATGAAGATAAGCCCCGCCCCCCCGGAATGCTCCATCACCTTATTTTTCATAATTAGAGGAGCTTTACTTGCTGTAGAGTGTGAAACATTGCAGTTTTTCTTATTTCCTCACATAGAAGCCGTGATTTTCATATCGTCAACATCAGAACTCCTTTTGTCTCTGCAGAAAAATGTATAAAGGCAACCAGTTAATTGATCAAAGCAGTGGTTCTCAAACTGTGGTACATGTAGCATCGGTGGTACTTAAAGCGCCCCCTGGTGGTATGCCAAATGACTGATAATTTTTGCAGTGTCATAATTGAAATTTACTGAAATTCTGTTATTGAGGCAAATTATTGACCATTAAAATTTGGCCCATGACTTTTTTTTTCTCCCTAAAGCTCCAGTATTATTCTTTTTAAAAATTAATTAATAAAGTTAAGAATTTGATACTTCTGCTGAAAATAGCCCAACTCATCTTCTTGTAGTTCTTCTACTAAAACATTCATTACATTTACATGCACGTTGAAATTTTGATTGTACTCCAATTAAGGCAATAAATTAATTTTTCAAATGTCATCTGAACACCATAATTAGACTGAAATTGGCATAAATTGACATAAGGTCTAGATTATATGATTTATTCAGGCATGTAAATGTTATAATCAGACTAAACCACCTCTGCATGGATTTCCTCACGCTCAGACTCCCATTAAAGCACCATACTGTATATTTGAGCTTAATATATTCAATTTTCATACATGTTACATTACTGACAATCATTTCCCAAAGGATAAAACTGTATTTCAGATTTCCTGATATTTTGCAAAATCTCTTAATCTTTCAAAATCAAATATTCAAGTGATACACCCACCTTAAAAATCCATGTTTCTCCTGCTAATAGTTACACAGCCTTATGAAGTCACGGTCCTTTAAATTTTTCCATAAACGCAGGTCTTCTTTTGGGACTATATTCCCCGGTGGAGGCATACATTCACTCCACGCTTTTTATTGAGCTTAAACACTAAAATTACATAACTTCTAAAAAAACCTGAATACACGTCTTGTTGGTGATGATGGATTACCTATCCCAAGAACGTTTACAGTATCAACAAGTTGATTTTAATAGCAGAATGAACTGAAACCAATGGAGGTCTGGAAGGTAGGAAAAACATTTTTAATTCACCGTTCCAGTAGTATGCTTTGGGAAATGATTGTCAGTAACGTTACATGAATGAAACTTGAATATACTAGGCTCAAACATGCAAAATGGGTGGTATGGTCCTTTAAGATTCAGTGTTTCACCCACTAAGGCGTACGTCCAAACGTAAAAGGCACAGTTGTTTTTAATTTCTCGGTAAAAGCTGTCTTCTCGTGGGACTACATTTCCTGGCGGAGGCATTAATTGTCTTCCATGCAGCTCTGTGTTGGAATGATTAAATTAAGTAACTGTGACAAAAATAAGAAAGACATTTGGTTCTTTGGTTTCCTGACGGATTATTTATCTCAAGCAAGTTTCAAGTCTGTCCAGCTTGATTTTCATAAAATAAACTGAAACTGAAGGCAGTCTGGAAGGTAGGAAAAACAATTCTAATATATACCGCTCCAGTTGTGTGTTTTGGAAAATGTTTTTTTAATGCAACATGTTATATTTATTGAGTATGGTTTAAATGTTAATATTACATTAGAGTTACTAAGGTTTAGCATAATGATTGGAATTGAGTTTAGGTTTGGAATTTGGATATTTGCAGTAAAATGAAGAGGATGAAGACACGTTTAGGGGCCAGTGAAGTACATTTGTGTGTGTATGTGTGTATTTGTGTGTGTGTACTTGTGTACCTTCCAAGCAGCACTGTGTGGTCCTCATCTCCTCTGCTGTCCTGTGTGCCTCATTAAAGTCCAGTTACAGGACACCTCCTCATCCTCCTCCTCTTCCTCATGGCAGAAGAACAGACACAGGCTGATAATATTCCTGGGAGTTTGGAGGGGCGTCACTGTTTATATGACCCAGAGAATCTTATTAAAAAGCCGTTCTCCTTCCTTCCTGAACTCGGGGTTAATTAGCTCACTTCCTCGTTGCTGGTATGCATGGAGGCCTCTGAATGGTCACAGCAGTTGTTACGGCGACCAGGTTTGACTTATCTCATGTTGCCTGTTGGGATTCTGAGGAGCTGAGACTGAGAAGGACACACACAGTGTTTATATCCTCTGAAACACAGTCATATATATCGACTTGTACTCGCAAAACAAGAGGCACACACACTTCCACTGCTCTCACACACAATCTGACACGACCTTTGTTTGAAAGAAAAGTGTTAAAGATTAAAAAGAGATTATCGCTGGTTAAGTTCGTATCAAAAGGAAGGAGGTGTAATATTTTAGATCTCTGGCTGCACACAGAGATGCTTTTAAAATAAAATAAAGGTAAAATAAGATAGAATGAGACAGAAACTCACTGATTTATAAAACAAAACGCAGCTCATTTTACTTTTAAAACAGCTAACAAATAGCCTCATACCAAGCTTACGTGATCCAGTCATTAAAAAAAAAAAAAAAAT
>VXCM01003288.1:0-17955 GCA_014773175.1 Lucifuga dentata
GGAGGCAGATGATTCGCTGTGGTGACCCCTGAAGGGAAAGCCCAAAGGAAAAGAAGAAGAAGATATGGGAGGTTGTATATATAAGCACAGACAGGAGTAATGATGTTACTGAAATTATATTTACATGTGCACAATGTTGAATGTATCCTTAAATGTATCCTTGATGTTAAATGACAATACTGGTGATGATGAGTGTTTGAGCCCTATATATACAAGCCACATTCACATTATAGACAACCATTTCCCAAAATATATTACTGGAGCAGTACATTTTAGAATTGTTTTTCCTACTTTTCAAGCTGCCATTGGTTTCAGTTCATTTCAGTATGCTATAAAAATCAACTTGTAGAGACTTGAAATGCACTTGAAATAAGTAACACATCACAGCTAACACGATGTACATTAAATTATTTTGTCGAAGTAGCTTTATTTAATCGGTCCAAGAAGGAGCTACACAAAACACAATGTTTGCCTCCGCCAGGGAATATAGTCCTTTTAAAATGAAATTAACAAGACCGTGCTTTCATTGTGCAAGCAGGCGAAACATTGAATATTAAGATGGGTGCATCACCTGAATATTTGATTTAGAAAGGTAAGGGAATTTGCAAAAATAATAGGAAAACTGACATACAGTTTTATGTTTTTGAAATTGGTTGTCAGTAACGGGTTGAATATAACATGCAAATTGCTGGTGTGGTCCTTTAATTATGCCAATAACCTTCCCTTTTATTAATGCCCCCTAAATACTAATTTATTTCTACCTCTGGTAAAGATCTAAGACCAGAATTCATTCCATCCAACACTTTGTATCGTGTGGTTTATGGACACCAGAGCCTCTGCAGGCACCAGCAGCTTTAGGCTTTTCATTCTGATGATTTATTGTTGCTGCTGCTGTAGTACTGCAGTCCACAGCGACTGCGTTGATTAAGCCTGCTGGTAAGGGATCAGATCAAACCCAGCAACCAAATGTTTGATGTTTTTGCACAGCTTTTACAAACTGAGAGATTTCAAACAATCTACTCAGTAGCTCTGGAAAGTCATATTCAATCCTGCACTTGAGTGGCTCCCAGTAGGAAACGCTGAACTGGAGCTCAGCCTCACCTTCCATTTAGCTTATGCTGCATTCCAGACAATTTGGAACTCGCAGTTTTCCATCCTCCTGCTTGAAAAAAAATGCATTAGAACATTGGCACTTGAAGTCAGAGCTCTGACAACTCAGATCAAATCCATCTCCTGTACCTCAACTTCAACAAGAATGACGTCACTCAGCATGACACCACCCTGGAAGCGAACTTTGTGGACATAAATAATCAGCTAACAGCCGCATAAAGTATTGCATGACACTGAAATAAAAAGGCAGAGTTAGCTTAGTGCATAGATAACTGTTTGTCATGGAAAAGTAACAGTAAATAATTCCAGGAAATTAACTTATCAGGACAAATGTTTAATACTCACTATGATTAATAACCAACATGAGCAGAAAAATCAACTCACCTAATCACTGTAACACAATCCAACCAAACCGTGCTGTAATAAATACTAACTTTACTTAGTAGTATTTATTACTAACTTCATTTATTTAGTTTTTAGTTGCGTTCAGCCATGCTTTTTCTTTACATTTGACATTGTGGGCACCGGAACGCTTGGAGGTCGGATGTTGGAATTTCCAAGTTGAAAATTCCGACATCCCGCTTTGACTGGAACGCAGCATTAATCCACTGGTCTGTCCTTCTCTGATTAGAGCTGGGAGGCCATGGGCTTCCTGTCTTCTCTGAAGCAGAACATGCAGCATCTGCCACACAGGAAGCTTCTCTGACAGACGAGAGGAGGGAGGCTGAGGTTGGAACTGAGTCAGGTGCAAATGGTTATTAAGTTTAAAGGACCGTACTGGTGATTTTGCATGTTTAGTCCAATAAATGCTACCTACATACATGTTATGTTACTGACACCATTTTCCAAAACATAAAATTGTGTTTTAGTTTTACTGTTATTTTGCTAAATGCCCTAATCTTCCAAAATCAAATATTCAGGTGATACACACCTTAAAATTCAATGTTTTGTCTGCTAACACATACTGTATGCCTGAATGCAGAAGAGAGTCGTTTTTAATTTCTCTGTAAAAGCCATCTTCTCCTGGAACTATATTTCCTGGCAGAGACATACATTGTCTTCCGTGCAGCTCCATGTTAGATTAGTTAAATAAAGTTACTTCAAACTTTTTTTTAAAAAATGTATAGAAATGGTGTTTATTGTAATAGATTATGGTTAAGTTTTTACTGTGAGTTTGTATTAAATGTAATTTTCTTTTACATTGGGGGAGGCCTTTGATAAGTCAAATTGGCTTTTGCCTCCTCCAGCACTTTTTGTGATCTTTATGATGTTTATTTTTAATATGCTTTGTTATGTTTTAATTGTGCTAAATAAAATAAAATCAAAATCAAATCAAATCAGATTACATATCTCAAGCATGTTTAAAGTCTCTACATGTTAATTTTAACAATGTATTGGAATGAACTGAAACAGTGCAATCTGGAAGGTAGAACATTTTTTCTTCCCTTTAATTTATCACTCCAGTAATGAAGTAATGTAAGGTGTCTATGCAGTTTGCATATAATGGGCTCAAACATCCCTGGTATTGTCCTTTAACTCAGCATGTGGCCTTCTTTCTAACAATATACATATCTCAGCAGCTGGCTGAAAGAGTTGAGCAATGAGACATTATATTTGATTGCCCCTTTATAGTAACTTTGGAGAGAAACTCTTGCAAAGCATAATTTCAGGATTTTGAAAAGCCATCACATTTTTAGAAATCCATCTTTTCTTTTTTTTTTTTTTTTTTTTTTTTGAAGTCGTACAACACATTTCGGCTATTTTTGATGCAGCGAGAGAGGGAAAAGAATGTGAACGGTAACACAGAGGCAGCTCATCAACAGCTATATTTGGAACAATGCAGCCTGAGTGGACAGTCTGCATATAAAGATGCATCGGTCAGTGTTCTCACTGGTGTTCTCAGCGGATTCCAGAGGGGTTTAATTAGATTTGGTCCCTTAAGGGGTCAATGCTGCCTGAAATGAACCGAGAGGTGGAGCCAATTAGGAGAAAAGAATAATGAAAACTGACCTTTTAACCTATAATGAGTTCCTAAAAGAGGCAACAGGTCTGAAGAGAATATTGTGAATTTACACAGCTGCACTATAAAAAAAAAGAGAAAAGCACATCACAAATGTCAACTGAAAAATATCAGCTCTTCAGAGGACAAATGTTGATGCTAATTGGTTTGTGTTCCCACTTTTTTCAAACGAGTTGAACTTGCAGGAAGCAGCCGTTTAGGCAGAAACGTGAACAGATTCTCAACAGCTTGTGGCTGCGTCGTGAGACAGAAATAAACAGATGACGTCCACAGTGTCCATACGCAGGCAAGGAGAATAATTGTGGGTTGGTTACTTGCCGTTACCCTCCATTGTTCCTGTCTTTGTGTTTTTATGGGTGTAACAGAGATGATTCGTCCAGCTTTCAGTATTTCATCTTCATCTGTTGCTAGGAAAAGGCGGAAACATAGATGTCATAAAATTCAAACTTGGATATAACATGTGCAATTAATTTTGACAAAACTGGGATTTTGAAGGCAAAAGCTAGTTTTAGCCTGTAGTTTCTTCAAGCTAATATTTGGTACTAATATTCAATATTTTTAACTAATACCTCTGTACATCTTAAATCTGTGCAAAATTATTTACATACATACACATAATTTAATATTTGAATTAGACATGAAATATGAATATTTTTTGTGATTATAACTCTAAATGCAGCAGTAAAACAGGAACAGATCGTCTAACATGAATGCTGTAAACACATTTAACGGCATCGGAAAACATTGGTGACTTGTCTGGTGTTAGTACCTGTACTAACACACCTGTCAGTCACCTTGATTGTGACCTCAAGTTCCAGTACTGTCAGACACATCCTGATTTTTATGTTCAGATTTTATTATATGCAATGGCATCCATTAACATTCCTGTCATTTCATAGCCCATTATTCTTGCTACCATCAAGCCTTTCTACATGTCAAACTATATTATAGTTTGAGACTGAGGGATCAAGGTGAAGGATGCCAATAAAATGAACAAGCTGATCAGGAAACAGTGAAGGGAGAACTCTGTCCAACCTGAGAATTAATTTCTTTAATTTTGCTTTTGTTGCCTTATCCTTATTTTTTATTTTGTTTCGTCTTATTACATTTTACTTAAGAAGCTGGTAAACCTACCAGAAACAGCAATTCACTGTTGGCTGCACATGACAAATAAAACTTTGAAACTTGAAACTTTGAAACTTGAACATACATAATACATACATAACATACACATATAACATACATATATATAATACATGATAGTTTGACTCCCACCTCCTCCATGACATCCTGATCAGCAGGAAGACGTTCACTAACAAGCTGATACAGCTCAGGTTCAACAAGGAATGCTACAGGAAGTCGTTTCTACCTGCGGCAGGGTTGGATTGGCCATCAGGAGAGGCGGGACTTTTCTCCAGCCGCAGCCATTGGAGGGCCTGCCGGTGGCATTTGCAATATAATATAATGTAATTAAATTATATATGTTAAATTATATATATATATTATATATTATATTATATTATATAATTATAATATAATATAATATAATTAAAATTAAAATTAACTTAAACTAAGAAAACACAATTTTTTTTCTTTCATAATTAACCATTCAACTCATCCCTGTAGTTTGGACTTATCTGTTCACAACTGTTATATCACAGCTGACAATATGTTTATATATTTATCTTGTTAATTCCATATGCTTCTACTTACACTTATACTTACTCATACATATCTTATCTGCTCTAGTTTTAGGGTTAAGGACTTGGCATGTTTTTTATATTTGTATATTATCTTGTTTTATCCTTGCTACTTATCTTTATTTTTCGCCTTATTTTTCATGTTACTGATAATATTGTGTTGTGTTGCTGTAACAATGCAATTTCCCCTCGGGGATTAACAAAGCATCTCTCTCTCTCTCTCTCTCTCTCTCTCTCTCTCTCTCTCTCTCTCACTATTTCACCTGATTCACCTGTTTCACATTACCTGTCGTTACACCCACAGTATATAGTTTCCACCAGTCATTCTTTTTCAGAATCCTCTGTAGCGCTGCATTCCAGCATTCTGTTTATCCTGCTGTCTGCCTCTTTCTTTCCTGGTTTGCTGATTAGCAGCCAAATCCCCTGTTGGACTTGTTTAATAGCCTACCTGCCTCCCAGGTTTTGAAAGTAAACCTGCACTTTGGTTTCCGAGCCCTTTAGAATTCTGAGCCAGCCTCTTTTAATGATCTCAACCTGCGTCTGTCTCCAGTTAATAGCCTGCCCCTCTTGACCTCTGTCTGCTCCATATTTACTTGTGCACCAGGTAAAGACTATTTTAACTTTAAAAGGTTGTCTGAGTTTTACTTCTGGGTCTTTATCCTGAGTCCTTATAATTTCAGTGTTTTCAGTTATCTTTTTGTTACACTGGAAGTGTGGATTTTATTTTTAACAACCTTTATCATCCCAAAAATTACAAATAGAAGAGAAGTGGTCACATCACGCCAACTTTTGTTGCCCGTCATTGGTTGCCATTCAGCTTCAGGATTGACTTTAAAGATTTTCTTGTTTTTAAAGCCTCACACGATCAGGCACCTGTGTATTTATGTGATCTTTTCACTCCTTACAAGCCTGATCACTGTCTGAGATCTTCTGGTAGGAACCTTTTGGCAATTCCCAAATCTTGCCTTGCCACTAAAGGTGACTTCACCTTTGCTGTTCAAGCCTCTAAACTTTAAAACTCCCTGCCAGAGGATCTCAGGTTGGCAAAGGCAGTGTCTTCTTTTAAAAACCTTCTTAAGACTTATTTTTATCATATTATCATATTTTTATTATTATATTATCATCTTATTGTTCCCTAATTGTGGTCACTGTTCTTATTTGGGTTATTTTATTTTCAACTGTTTACTAGTATTTTATTGTTGGCTTTTTACTGTTATTTATGTATTGGTTTGTCTGTTTTGTGAAGCACCTTATAACTCTGTTTTGAAAGGTGCTATATAAAAAAAAAGTTGTTATTATAAGTATTTGTGTTTTGAGTTTTCTTCATATAAGGTGTAGAAGTTATTTTCCCTTCAGGATAAGACTCACCTGAAGCCATTAACAGTGAAATAAAACTATACAAAAATGCTATTTATAGAATTTCAGAGCAGCACTGCCCTTCGTCCAGTCTGCACCTCACATGCACCAACACAAAGTGCACGTGGGGGCGGCGTCTGAAGTGCTCAGCCTTTTGTAACGTCTGCCAGTGACATCTGGTCGTCATCCTGCCGTCCACAGGCAGGTTCACTCTTATAACCATGAATATTACAGCAGGATTATTTCTGTACGGCAGAGCCGCTCCATCCTGGAACGTTTCTGTGCGTAATGGAAGGAAGATAAAACAGAAACAACGCCAGGCCTCCTGCCGGCAAACAAAGACCACGAGCAGGAAGAAACGCAATAAGTAGGCTACGGCTGTTGCATAATCGAGGCGCCTCTGTGAGAACCGAGGCTGTTTAGAAAACAAAAGAAAATCAAAATGCTATTGATTCCTGAACAAATCTGCAATTAAAACCTTACATAAGCACAAATATCACAAACAGGAACCAGGTTGAAAGTTAATGAGTACATTTATTTAGCATTTAATTACCTCACAGACAGGAGCCCTTCAGTTTCTGTCAGTCAGTTTGTATCAGACAGTGCAGCCTTGCCTTGTCTTTACTTACTTGCTTTTTTTCCCAATTCATCAATGCATTGGACTGTTAAGTTAAAATTCTGACAAAAAGACTTTATTGATCACCGGGGGAGAAATTGGTTTGTTACAGCAGCAGAAAATGAAGAAAAAAACAAACAGTTTATAATAATGACAGAAGATATATGTACAGTCTGGAAATTTGAGACTATTTATAATTTCCAGCCTGAAAGTTCACTTGTAACTTAAAGGAGTATAATGGCGATTTTGTATGTTTGAGCTTAATAAATACAACCCGCATACACGTTACATTTCTGCCAACCATTTTCCAAAACATATGACTAGAGCAGTACATTTTACAATTGTTTTTCCAACCTTCCAGACTGCCATGGATTTTGTCTCACCAGCATCTCGTCTTATACAGTGGATGTTCATAAATAAGACATGTCATATAGGAATGCCAATCTAACTAAAGATTAGATCATGAGATCATATTTATTCATATATTGTATGAACAAATGCCTCATCGTGAATTACACATGGTTTCTTTAAAATTGGCATGTTGGTCACCTTCCAACATACATGTTTGCAAAAGTTGTGGCATAGATGAGTTGCAAATAATCAAATTACACAAAATGTATAGGTTTAACATATGCACTACACAATACATATATGGATCAATGTTTTGCATTGCAACATTGCAATACTAATTGAATGAGTTATTGTTATGTGCAACATATGGACAGCTCATAGATTTTGTATTGCATCTGCAACATACTGTGCATTATTGGCTATACATATGTTACTATAATCCAGACAAGCAGTATGTTGCATTTACTTCAATAATATTGATAGACTGTATATGTTTAGCTCTGCTATAGGGACATATATTTACATTTTAGGTTTCCATGTTGGCCCTGTTCCAGCTACATTAAAATGCTGCCTTATACATTAATTTATTAATAATTTAACAACTTAACACAGTGAAAGATTCTATTCTTTACACTGAGTACTTATACTTTAGATAATGAGTACATTTATGCTAATACATCTATACGTGTTCCCCTGTGAGCAGGAACATAATGTTCCTGAGAGGCTGTTCAGTTAAGGTCAGAAGTGCATTGTTAATCCCTCGTGTATTGTTTCCCTATTAATCATTTTCCAACACAAAGCTCCTGACAATTAAACCTCCGTAAAGCGGCTGATGTAAATCTGTCTTTATGAATGGAAGTTGTGATGGACTATCGGCTGCTTTCAAAGGTCGCGCTAATGCTCTTCCACAGACCAAAGCACACGAGCACAAATAGCCCTTTTAGCTTTTAAATCCACGATGAGGCCTCAGCTGTTCCCTCATGTGGCTTGTGTAATGAGAGTCCACCTAAAGCCAAGCTCTCGTTTGTTCTATAGGTTAAAATATTGTCACTGCTATAAAGAGCATCTCTTAAAGGACCATACTGGCCATATTGCATGTTTGAGCCTAACGTTATAATCATTACCCAAAGCATACTACTGGAATGGTGAATTAAACATTTTTTTTCCTATCTTGCAGACCACCATTGGTTTCAGTTCATGCTGGTGTGCTATTAAAATAAAATTGTTGATACTTGAAATGTTCTTGGGATAGGTAATCCAATGGTGCATTCAAGTGCTGTAGTGAAGAACTGACAACAGGAAGCATTTTCAGATCACTCTGCACTTTTTATTGCACTTAAACGCTAAAATTATGTAACGTCAAAAAAACCTGAATACACGTGTTGTTCGCAATGATGGATTACCTATCCCAAGAATGTTTCAAACATCAACAAGTTGATTTTTATAGCGTACCAGAATGAACTGAAACCAATGGCGGTCTGTAAGGTAGGAAAAGAAAAAAAAATTCACCGTTCCAGTAGTATGCTTGGGAAAATGATTGTCAGAAACGTTACATGTGTGAAAATTGAATATAAGCTGGTATGGTCCTTTAAGCTACAAGCCCACCACCCCCTGCAGAATGTTTTTTTTTTTTTTNTTTTTTTTTTTTGTCAGAAATTTGTGTTAAAAATAGGAATTAAAGGACAGGCGCATTAAACGCTGCAAGACTTTAACCGACTCTCAAGTTGATTACAAATCGCAGAGGAGGAAAGTTGGAGATGTTTCAACACGTGACAGATCAACCATGGGGAAAATTATGAATGCATTCCAGCTGCTTGTGTTTCATTTTTGCATTTTTAATTGCCTGAACTCTGATTAAGACAATAATGTGAAGGTATTCTGTGGTTCACTAAAATATGCATGATGTGTTGCATAATCATGTGGAAGTGGCCAATTATAACTTTGACATGCATGAATGAATCAGCTTACAATTGCATCATCTAGGTCTGTTACTCAGAGTGAGCATACTCTCATTTATGCCCATAATTTAATTATCATGTTCACGTGACATTTGAGAAAATCAATTTATTGCTTTAATCTGAGTACAATCAAAGTTTAAGTAAACATGTTGATTGATTCAGGATCTTTGGGTGGGNGGGTCTATGTTCCCCAGCTCTATATAGCACAACAGAGCACATAATGGGTTAGGGTTAGTCTGTTAACACACACTTTTAACAGAATATTTAACTGGGGAACATAGGACCCTGGAAACATAGATGCTCCTGTTAGAGTGTTGTTTTTGCAGCAGCTCCAACTTTGTCTTTTCTGGTTTAAACTGGTTTCTGGTTTAAACATTACATGGCTGGTTCAGCGCTGCCCTCTGACCTCTCAGCAGTGATGGAACAAGTCATGTGATATTTTGACAAATTACAGCCAAGGGGAGGTATCAGAAGTAGAGAAGATAAATGACAGCTGAGGACAAAACTGCACAATGGACATGTTTACCCTCTTGTTCTTTTGTCTTTTTGTCTTAGATCTTTTGAAATATTCTGGAGCCTTATGACTCTGTTGTAGCTGGATGGGCGATTTGCAGTTAAGTCAAGTTTATTTGCAAAGCTTTATTTCACATAAGATGTCTTTAAGAGCTTTACAAGTCCACATATCAACAGTTCCCAACCCAACCCAAGCTCTCTGAAAAGAGAAGGGAAAAACTGTCACACAACTCAAAACATCATATTTTGTAAGGAAAAAAATGGAAGAAACTTTGGAGAGATAATTCAAAGAGAGATTCCCTCTCCTCCAACAGCCAGGCGTGCAATAGACAAATTACAAAGACATAAAAGCAAGGTACATTACAGAAAGATTTTTAAAAAAGCAAAACCGTGATCTAGTAGGATCCAGACAGATGTAATCAATATGAAATCATAGTCATGATGGACCCCAGGGATGAGTCACATTAAATGAATAACATGGGATACCAATAACTTTCCTAATAAAATGACCATGTTTTAATATCCAAGGCAGTTTTGAGAATTGCTTGACATTTAATATTACAATTAATTGTTTTATGTGTCACTTTTCCAAGATACAATGCTGGATTCCTACAGATCTGATCAATTCTGAGGAAAAATTTTCCCAGAATGTGTCAGATCTTTATGTGGAGCAGACACTGATACAAAACAGATGCAATTAGCTTAACATCCAGCAAGGGGCAGACACTTCTATCACCAGACATGGTACTTATATACTGTGTCCTGCAGATTGTCAAATAATGATTGAATAAAAACAGATCATTTGGTTGGCAACATCAGTACGTCATGAAGCAGGATGAGATTCTCCATCTTGCTGCTCTGGACTAAAAACACTTATTACTGTCAGCTGAATCATTTCTGGCACCGCAGACACAGAAGAATGACAGACTGAATAACAGTTTTTGTTCTTTGTTTTTTTTTGGTTGAACCTTGATTTATCTGCTGTAAGCTCTGACCTCAGTCTGTCTGAATATTATTACAGAGCAACAAAAATCAGGTCATAGTTTTCCAAATATAGCATTTTTAGAACGAGGTCCTGTGAGCGCTGTATTCAAAGAGGAACAAAGGAACAAAGGAACAAAGTGCCGCAGCATTAAAAACACAATGTGTTCCTAACAGAGAAAATGTGAAGAGTTTTCTACTTCTACTACTCAATCAGAAAAAAAAAAAAAAAAAAAAAAAAACACTTAAATGTGCTCTAATCTGTTTGGATAAATACAGGAATTTAAAGCTTTTTCTTCTGTCTGATGCGGTTCTATGAACTGTCAGAGGACGTAGTTCTGTAATATACAAGTCTACAAGTTTAAATCCTGTTGCCCACACAGTGCACTTGCAGGTTTTGTTTCTTCCACTGTATTTGGTGTGCTGCTTGAAGTCTGTGTCAGTTCATGTTGTTGTTTGATGACCTACATGCTTTTAATTGCCTCTCGAGGGATTAATAAAATCCTTTTGAATTGAGTTGAATTGAAGTTATACACGTTTTATACAAGTTTTTTTTTGTTTTTTTTTTTTTTTCCCTGAATGGAACAAATAAGGTCCCTGGATGCTGCTGAATGTCTGACCTTTTTATGTTACATCAAGCTACCTCTTCCCCTTCGTGTACTGTTGATCAAATTTTCCAAAAATCAAAAGCAATCTTTGAATTTTACACATAATTACTCCTTCATTTTTGTTGTATTTGTGGAAATATTCAGCAGAAAATACAACAAACATTGATGTGATTTTTTTAACCATTTATTTAGGTACCTCAGAGGTTCCCTGACAATTTTATTAAGCAGCTGTGTAGATCTCATCAAAATGGGACAAGAACGTATTGGGTAACAGTATGTTCTTGAGCTGTTTCACAGTTGTGCACTATGTTTATTTTATGTTTTCAGCTGTGAGTAGCTCCTCAATTTTCCTAGCAGCTCAAAATTAGATTAGAACAGATAAAAAGTCCAAGACCAGTTGTTTTACTGATGATTAGATGAGACAAACTAGCGGGGCAGGTTGGATGGAGAATCAGGAGACAGATGGGTCAGTAACCATGAATAAAGAATAAGAGGCAGAAAGTCCAAAGAGGCGGGACAGGAAATCACCATGAGATAAGAAGGGAGGCAAACAAAGTCCTAGGAGGGCTCAGACAATCAAACAGGAAGGCAAAAGGGGGTTAGAGTGCACAGATACTGGCTGAAACAGAGGATGCAGGAATACTCGAGTAAACTCCTGAGAGAAGAAAGCAGCTGGTGTTTCTGCTGTGGAGCTGATGAGTGGAAATTGCAGCAGGTGTGGCAGTCAGGTGAGCAGGTAGAACAGGCTGTGGAGCGTCAGGGGAATTAATGACAGGCAGCAAGCAGATGGAAACACGGGTGCATTCCGAGTTCCTTATTTGATTGTTTGTCGCTCCTCCATCCTCGCATGACCCGGAAACCCATCTGGTCCACCATCTTTAAAGGACCATACCATCCATTTTGCATGTTTGAGCCTAATATATTCAATTTTCATACATGTNTTAAAGGACCATACCATCCATTTTGCATGTTTGAGCCTAATATATTCAATTTTCATACATGTTACACTACTGGCAATCAAAGGATAAAACTGTATTTCAGTTTTGCTGATATTTTGCAAAATCTCTTAATTTTTCAAAATCAAATATTCAAGTGATACACCCACCTTAAAAATCCATGTTTCTCCTGCTAATAGTTATGCAGTCTTATACTAGACAATCTAAACAGCTTCATCTTTGTGTTTGTTCTAGTAATGCAGTCCGTTTTTCATTTTGGCTCAGAGGTGCAGCTTTATGGAATTCATACCTGGTTGTAAAACAACAAGCAACATCATTTTATAACATTAAAAAATTACTGAAGCTGACTCTATTGTCATTGCAATCATAGTGTCAATGCTATAGAAGAGTGACTATTTGTCTATATTTTTTTATTATTATTTTTATTTTGTATAATCTGAGTCACTTCTGTCTTAGTTTGTGTGTGTGTGTGTGTGTGTGTGTGTGTGTGTGTGTGTGTGACAGATTAAATTGAAGATGATTAATGTTGGGGAGGGTTTCTAGCATAAGCCTGTGTTCCTGCATGAGAACGACATTATATTGATTATTTTCCTGAGTTTTGTAATTCTTTGTTTCTTCTTGTTTTTAATCGTGCAAATAAAATGAAATAAAATGAAATATACAACCAGCAGTATTGATCTGTACCAACATAATCAACTGACACATTTAATAAAACATCACGCTTGGAAAAGTTCACTAATGGTGATAAACATTATCATTATTATTTTAACTCTCTGAGCAGTGAACTTAGAAATATGATTCTAAATGTGAACTTAGAAATGTGATGATCTGTAGATTATATCGTCAGATTGTTCTGCACATTTGTCAAACTGTTCATGTTAATTGTTACAGTAATAATCAGAGGAGAATATTTCATTATTTCATTTCTAGAAACTACAACACAGAAGCTCTAAGCATGCTTGAGCAGCAAGGATGTTTCTCTTAAATCATAGTTCTTCAGCTCCTCTTCCTCGTATCTTCTCCTTGCATCTTCAGTGGGCGGGGCTAAGACGCAAGGAAAAGAAGCAAGTGAAGGAAAGGAAACATGGAAATGAATAAGGAACTTGGAATGCAGCCATGGAATGGAATAAATACAGTCAGACCTGGATGTCACCATGACAGTTCTCCTTCTTGCATTGCATTCTGGGATAGCAGCCTATTGAAAAATCAAACTGGTTTAGTCTGCATTCTATTCTTTTGTCACTTCTCCATTGAACACACTAAAGCCCTGCAGATTTGGTGCATCATATGGAACTGGGACACAAATCCATTTTTAATGTTTTCCTTCCCTCCAGAAGTGGGCAGTATTGATTCATTCAGTTCATTTAAAAACAATACACTGCAACTATAAATGGTGGTAATGTCAAACAAGATCATCTTCAAATGAAATGACTCTTGTCCGCTCAGGAATTTCTAACATTTTATTTTTAAATAAAAATAAAATATAAGAT
The DNA here is from genome assembly GCA_014773175.1 of Lucifuga dentata. NCBI lineage: Eukaryota > Metazoa > Chordata > Actinopteri > Ophidiiformes > Bythitidae > Lucifuga > Lucifuga dentata. Next base: position 13,660 of record VXCM01003288.1, read on the forward strand.
GCATTTTTTTTTTTTTTTTTTTTTTTTTAAGTTTGCAAAGTCAGTTTGTGATTAGGCTTGTCTTTGTTTTCAGAGTACAATGCATTTGCAGTTGTTCATTTGACAGGAATTGGGATTAAAGTGGTTAAATCATTTTTTTAGCACCACAGATGTACATCATGTTTCTCCCTTTATTTGTGTTTATTCAAATTTATTCTAAAACACACAAAAGAACATTAAGGTGAAAATTATAGTCCTTCACAAAGTAAAATGTGCAGAGGAAGAAATAATCAGACACAAAACAGACAGAATTTGTTTTTTAAAATGTTCTACAAGACTTTTTGTGGTTTTAATCAAACGAGAATAAGACTTCCATAATTTGGTTTCCCTTTATGTCTTAATGACAATTGCTCTACAAATATGAAAACTGGGAAGATCATTACAAAACTGTGTAATGAGAGTTCACTTCAACAACCCCAATTTCAGAATTTATAAAAAAAAAAAAAAAATCCCCACAGTCTAAAGTGATGGATTAAAAACAGGCTTTAAACCTGTTTTTCTGTCTGATGCGCTGATCTTTGAATCTCTGCACTTTTCGCTGACCGCTTCACAGTTCAGATCAGGATTGACCGTAAAGCCTGCAGGGCTCTCAGCAGATTGTCCGAATCTGAATGAGCCATTCAGATGTTTTCTGGCACTTAAACACAATGTGTTTATATAAGAGCTGCTCTTACTTCCATTAAACAGCATGCAGCTCCTGCAGCTTTGAGGTTACGCAACCTCGCATGAATCAGGATGCAGTGAGAAAATGGAATGTTGTTTCATTGTCTTTGCAGCGCTGCAGCGTTGTGATGTAAGGTTACTTCTCGACATTACAGAGCCAAGTCAGCACACAACAGAGCGTCCCATGATTCTGAGTCAGTGGGTCATATGATGGGAGCAGAGGATCCTGGGATATGAACGGTTTCCAGGTTGACAGTGGTTTTGAGAGAATGCACAGAAATAGGAAGCAGATGTGGTATGCAGAGAGGGGGGAGGGGAAGAGAAGGAAGGAAACAGGAGTACTGTTAAACTGAGCTTGAAGTTGCTTTAAAGTCAATTCAACAACACTGGCATCATATTTTTGTTGTAGTTTGAGGAAGCTCAGCGCTGCAGAAAGCCGTGATGCGTGGAAACTTCCTCTATCCCAGTTTAACTGGGATAGAGGAAGTTTAACTGGGATAGAGGTTTCTGGTTGAAACCCCAGAAACGAGTGTGTTCAAGAAGTTAAGACTTTTTCTTGTGAAAAAACACGGTGCATAAAGTTATTCAGTGTTCATATGGTTGTGAAAACAGCTCTTTGGCTCCTGACATGGGACCATTTTGTCTCAGAGGTTCTACCCTGAGCTCTGTTCTGATGTCCTAAGGTTGAGTCTCAGCATCATTAGGAGGAAACTCATTTTGGCTGCTTGTAACCATCATTCTTTTTTCACTTTCCACAGCTCATGACTGTAGCTGAGGGTTGGAACAATCAGTCTGAGGTAAATTAAGAGTTTACAGAGCTTGCTCTGTAAAGTTTTAATTTACCTCAATGTGTCTATTGCTTTTGTCTCATCTTTTGTAAAATTAGGGAACCCTGAACCTTCCTGCTTTTGCTCCAGATGTGTTTTTACACTCTTCCCCCAAAAAAGAATTACTTATTTCAGGAACAATCCAGATTTTGGACTGTGATGACAACAACAAAAAGCCTGTTTTAGCATATTTTTGCAACTCAGAACTGAGCTCATACTCCTGACAGAGGCCTGTCAGAATCAGCATGGTTGCATGCAATGATCTGATTTTGAGTCTCTGCACATGTGCATCAAAAAAGAAGCAACAGGTCAGTGTGCCGTTGGTGCAAATTAGAATCACTTTTATTTGGTTGAGTACATTCTTACGTGCAGGAAATCTGTTGGATGAAAACAGCTTTCAGCACATTCAGCACACAGCAAAGACAATAAAAAAAATGAAAACCAACATCAGTTAACGAAGACAGGATAAAATAAGATGGAGTAAAAAAAAATCATTCATTCATTATAGGCAGATTTTTTTTTTTTTTTTTTTTTTTTTTTTTTTTTTTTTTTTTACCTAAGGCAATAAATATGTATAAATAGGAGATATATATCTTATAACTCAAATACAAATCTTAAAGGTCCACAAAGAAAAATTTCAGTGAGACAACGGTCTGTTTATTAAGGTCAGTCAAGCCATTTTTACCTGGAATTTAAGGTTAAGGTTAAGGTTAAGATTTAACTGATGAACTGACTGTCAACTCTCAATGATCCCAGCCTGTGTCAACTATCGTTGTCATGGAGATGACGGGACGCTGAATGTGATTGGACCAAACCAAAGCAGAGTAGACGTTCTCACACAGACAGTNGAGATGACGGGACGCTGAATGTGATTGGACCAAACCAAAGCAGAGTAGACGTTCTCACACAGACAGTTGAGCAGCCAGACATTCAGGTTCGCTTTGCTGAGGAAGCGGAGAATTTTGACTCGTTGTGTCACAGCAATGCCCTGCAGATAATACACATAATTGATAGGAAAAGTATAATTTGCTCAAAGTCTAGAGACTGTTGTGGTTCGGTCCAGATCCAAACCGGAATCCAGACTTTGAGGATGACTCTTTTATAATATAGCCAGTAAGTTGTGAAGATGACATGACATGGATGATTTTAACTCATATTATTGATTTTGATATTGCATTATGTTGAACATTGTGTATCAGTAGAGAGTTCTGAGGTGGGAAAGAAGTCCTGATTAATATTAATTGTTTATATGGGTGACGGCTTGTGAAGAAACTGTTTTTCCTCTGCCCGTTTCCTGACTGTACCATTTCTTGATGGATGGTAGGTGACCCCTATTATCCTTCCTGCTGTCCTGACAGACCGTTGAATCTGTTCTTTTCCTCCATGTTTTGTTCTTTGCTCTTCTAGTGTTTAGTTCAGATTTGTGGACTCTGCAGCTGCTGTACAGAATTCCTCAGGAGATCTTGTGGAAATTAAACTTCCTGAGATGTTGCAAGGAGAACATCCTGTATTGAGCTTTCTTTGCTGTATGGTGATATCAGCCTCCCACTCTTCCCTCCTTCTTGGGCAGCTTTTGCGAGCTTGCACAGTCGGGTACAAAGCGGTAAAGTTGTAGTAATGATTTATTTTTATTTATTTATTTTTTACCCTCATCACCTTTGTAGTGCAATCTGCAGACAATCCAGAGACACAGCAGGTGATTCAGAGAGCAAGTCTGTTCTGAGGCAATCAGGCATGCTGGCTCTATAAGTGGAGAAAAAATAACCACAACACGCAATGAAAAGTTTACTTTTCCCAGAAAACACAAGTTGCTGTGAGGAACATTTGACATTTGAAAGGTTTTTTCCTTGAAAAAAATCAAACAGTGTTGGACTAAAACAGCTCAAATTTCTATGACATAAGTACTTATCATTATTATCCGTGATCAATGAATTGCTTTTATTTCATGTGATCAATGAATTGCCCGGTGAAACACTCAAATCCTCAAACTTTATATTTCTCACTTTCAATAAAACATCAATATCATGTTATGGTTTAGTTTACAGTTTACTGAGCAACCACATCAGGCACAAAACTGTCAGACATTATGCAGGCATTTAACATGAAACACACACATTGTTGAGGGTCTTTTAGCCAGAGGTCAGTCTGCCAGAGCTAGCATAAGGATCATGTGCCTTGCCAGTCCTTGTAGATGGTGGATCAACGTGGAGGTGGTTCCATATCAGGCTGAACTATTAGCATTGAAAGTAGCCAGCCGCAGTGATTTGGGATCTAACTGGGGACTGCTCCTGGACACCTCTCTGAGGAGGTATACGGGCAGACCCAGAATGTGACGGAGGGATTATATACACCATCTGGCCTGCAAATCCCCACCAAAAGCTGGAGGACTTGGAGAAGGAGAGGGACATCTGGGCTTCTTAGCTTTGCCTGTTTCCTCCACGACCTAGACCCAGATAAGTGATGGAAAATGGATGGAAGGATTTATCTTGTTCTTTCTTATAAGAGCTGTTTTAAAGACAAGTTTCTGATGTAGCTCTATTTGTTTCCATACACAGATGGAAGTTCAGGCGTCATGGCTTTATAATCAAAGAACTGCTGAAGGAGCACTGATGGCATCTTCAAAACACTCCATGAAAAATGTATGTTTCCCAGGAAACGTCTGTGTTGCCATGATGAACATGAATGATATTTGTCTGTATGTGTTTTTTATATATGTATATATATATATATATATATATATATATATATATATATATATATATATATA
>VXCM01003288.1:18869-68339 GCA_014773175.1 Lucifuga dentata
ACTCCAGACTTCCTCATACAACACCACAGTTCCTCTCTCGGCACCCTGTCATATGCTTTCTCTAGATCTACAAAGGCACAATGCAGCTCCCTCTGACCTTCTCTGTACTTCTCTATCAACATCCTCAAAGCAAATACTGCATCTGTAGTACTCTTCCTTGGCATGAAACCATACTGCTGCTCAGAAATGCTGACTTCTGCCTTTAGTCTAGCTTCCACTACTCTTTCCCATAACTTCATTGTGTGGCTCATCATGTGATCAATCAATAACTCTTATTATTTTTATCTGTAAGGGGTCAACTTATCAAGAACTATGAAAGATGTTTTATCTTTGAAGTAATCCAAGTTGGAAATATTGTCAAATAAAATCTACTTTCTGTATAAAATGCAGTGGATTTAATGGGTCAGGGTCATATTTTTCACCAGTTTCACTATTAAAATGTATCTGTTTTACATGTTTTCTTTGACAACCCTGATGAATGGAAACACATCAGCTTTATCTTTAAATGTCAAAATGTTGCTGGATTTTTCTCCCTCAAAAGTTGTGACAATATAAGCATCCAAAGCCAAAAATTAGTTCAACATATATTCTTTCCATACATACATACATTCCATTAACTTTAAGTGACTTTTTTTTTTTTTTTTTTNTTTTTTTTTTTTTTTTTGCAAAAGAACTAAGTTTTCGTTCTACATCTTCATCACTGTCATTTTGTACATGTGGCAAACATTTGAGGAGATCATTTTTAAAAAAAATCCAATTTTGTTCTTCATCTGACTCTGAATCATGTCTTAGCATCAGTTTCATCATGTATATCTGAAAACAAAAAAAACTTCTCAAAACCTATTCAGGGCAGAGATGAGTTCATTAGACTGTCATCATGAATAGCACATAGTTTGCTGTTTTATGAATTTTCAGCCACAAAGAATAAAACATGTCAAGAACACGACATTTAACAGCTAGACATGATCAGATTAATTCAATGTCTGAAAAATTTTACTGGTTAATCTTATTATTATTAGCTGTGCTCTGGAAAACCTTAAAGACAATCATGTTTCATCCTTTGCTAAATTTGTTATATCGTCAATATCAACATATTTCTACTTAGCTTCAAAACACACAGATCAATAGAGAATGTACATAACCACGCATCATGTTCTGGTTTTTATCATAACTTCTTGCTAAAGCTGTGACATTTTCCATAAGTTTTCTGCAGTGTTTGTCTACCAGGTCTAAATTCTCTCTGGTTTTTAAATTTCGGATATTACTCAGAGCTGTTAGCATGTTGTTCAGCAGCAGCAGCATTGTGCAACAATGAGCTAAGCCTCTCGTTTGCTCTTTTTTCTCTTGTCTATTTTAATTCTGTGCCTCATCACCTGCTTCTGCAAAATTGCTGTTGCAACATCGTGACTTCTTTTTGAAGAAGCACAACGATGTCAAGATAAGCCAGGACAACTGAGCATTTGTGCAATTTACATTATAAAGTTCTTGCATAATTTCTTCTGAGTTTGCTTCAGTATGAAGGTACTGCTGTGTGAACACTGCTGGATTTACACGACCACATACACGTGACATGATTCCGATCTTTTGCTCATGTGTGACATGTATTGGATATGCTTCCTGAAGATGTAAATGGTAAAAAGCCACATGGATTTGGGTATTTTCAAATACATTTTAGGCCACTTGTATTTGTGGGAATACATCAGATACATATCAGATATCCACTAATGAGATTGCGATCTAAATGCAAAGATCAGAGTTTCCACACCATTCTGAGTCCTACATAATGTTCTGCTTTATCTTATCTTATCTTACCTTACTTCATCTTACTTTATGAATGATGTAGATCTATACAATGACCACTCACAAAATAAAAATGGAGGACATACTATATATATATCAGATATATTGATGTGGTGTTTATGTCAAACAGATGTGTTAGGCTAGTTTTACATGCTAAGTGCCAAGCGTTGCCGCTGAGCTCAGCATCCAGTGCTCTGCTTGTTCATGAGCAGAGTCTGAGCAGCGCCACTCAACCAAGCGCTGACAGGAAGTGTTCATTGCTAATGACATGTTGACGGTTACCATGGCTGATCTTTGCACATTCTTGGTCCAAATCAGGTTTCTGGGTCAAATCAGGTAACGACATGGACATCGTAACAAAGAAGGCTCTGGCTCTTCTTGTCATTCAGAGAAGAAAAGCGAAAAAACAGCAAATGCTGAGTCACAGTTCTAAACTCCTCTACACAGGTTATGTCCACCCTCCATCGCTGTGGAGCTTCTGCTTACAGCTGTTCTCTGATTGGTTGCACATTGGAAAGGTCAGTGTTGGAAAGGTCAAAGTTAGATTTGGTTGAACATCGAATGCTGTATCAAAACAGAGAATCCAAGCACCGCGTAGCGCTCAAGGTGACATAACACGATGTTAGAAGTTACCGCTCAGCTCCCAATATACAATAATGGAATGCACAGGTCAGCACAATGCTCAATGCTTATCATGTGATGGCCCTTAGTATGTGATAATAGGCTCCCACCACAATCCAACTCCATCTGCTCTGTGATCACCAGACAAAAATACATATCCTGATGGGAGAGTTTTGGTGATAAACGCTCACACAACATATTGAACTTTTCTCTCCGTATTTGAAAGTTGGTTACCCACTGATCAACCTCATCTTCATCCACTCAAGCATTTTGTTAACATCCATCGCAGAAATGTACTCATGCGCAACTGCATCTGGGATGCTTCAGGTCAAAGGTCAAAGCTGTGTAAACACAGGTATCAGATATGGGCCACTTAAGACAGAAAATGTAAATATGCTGAACAAAAAACTGAATATAGGCGAAAGATCGGAACTGAGCATCAAGACTTGCAGTGTAAATTCAGCCCATGAGTCAGATTGTCTTTTATACAGATCACGCCGTTGAACATGATGGCGCTCTTTCTGCTCTTTAATCAGGAATTTTGCTTGTGTCCTGTGGTCACCTTAGAATGTTTTGCACAAAATCAGTAATGTCACCATTTTCTGGTGTATCAGAGTAAATGTGTGTTCTGCTCGTGTCTCACAAAACACCATTTTAAGACACTGCTACTTTTATTAAACCATAGACTGTAAGGTTGCACTTGACTTTCTATATCATTCACTTTTATTTACTTCCTGTTTTATTACCAATTCTAAATTTTAAGAAAGTAAAGATCTTTTTATCTTAGTATTTACCAAATGCAGCTCAGTGTGTTGAATGTTGTGTTGAATGCTCTCCTGCCTGTATAACACTTGTTATAATGACTTCAAAGTCAGCTCAACTCAATAAGATAATGGCTGTCACGGATCACATCAGTGTGACGGCATTTGAATTACATAAATGTCTTCTCAACGTCAGCCTCCAGGCTGAGATATTAATAGATTTTTCTAATGCCTCAGCTAAAAATGACCGCTTCTCAACCATCTTAGTAAGGTATATTGGATTATGAATCTATCACCATCTGAACCGTTCCCTTTTTCAAACAAGCGCACACACACACACACATACACACAGGTCATGACCTCCTAGCTGATGGTATCTTCTTTGGTGCTGAGCAGGGGCTGGGTGTCGGCTGATGGATCGATCGAGACGCTGCTGTCCACGAGACTCATTATCTAAAGTGGCTGGACACCTACTGTAAGAAGCTGAAGGAAGAGTCTCAGAGGAGTTTAATGTGGACTCTCCTGCTGGTGGAATCCAGTCAGCAGATGAAAAGTGCTTCAGGAAAAACCTATAGATCAGATACCAGCAGCTACCGATGAAAGGCTGAACCGGCTCGTTTAATGGAGCTGCATGTGTTGCGTTTGACTCCAGAGATTGCTTATGACCTTGAACAGCGCTAATGATGCTAATGTGAAAGATAAATCCATTTGCAAGGAATACTCATCAAATCTTATTGTCTCTGAGACATTTAGTGCAGTGCATAAAAATCTCTGGAGATGGAATATTAAATCAAGTTGCTCGATTCACCAAAACAAGGATCCATCTTCTAGGGATCATGAATTTACCCTGTTAATTTTACACCTATCTGTCCATTAGATTTTGATATTTCTAGAGTATAAGTGGGAATTTTAGCCAGATGGTTGCATTAGAGGAAAGGTCAAAGGGTCAAAGAATTTTGGGATTCATCTTTTTAGGACCATGAAGATCTGAACAAATTTTGTGAAAACCTGGTTATTAATTTTTGAGACAATGACTTGATAGTGGTGACAGATGAAAGTGAGTCAAAAAATGACTATGAATCATCCTCTTGGAAGTGTTTGAAATTGTGTTGTTTCTTCCTCTGGAGTGAAAGAAAAAATAGGCTGATGGTAGTAAATGTTGCTGAGGTAGCACCTGGTGGTGCCTGGAAAAGGGATCATCAAAAACACAGGGGTTCATCCTCTGGGGACCATGATTATATCCACAGCAAATATTTATGGAAATCTGGCCAATTTCAAGATACTTTGCTGTGCAATGAAATTAAGGGAAATTTTGACCTGATAGTGGCAAAAGACAAAAATGAGTCAAAATAACTCATCCTGTGGAGATGATGATTATGAATATCTTTTCTAAATTTGGGGTAATGGTGCTTGTAGTTGGTGTTTCTCTGGAGAAAATGTTGGAAACGGGATGATTCTAGGGAATGTTGGCACTTGAAGCAGCAGTGATGCTGGTAAAAATTTTGGCTTGATAGTTGCACTACAGAAAAGCCAAAAACAGGTGGAAAACATTAAGATTGATCATCTGATGAAAATGAATTCCCACGGTTAATTTTGTTGAAATCTGTTCCATAATGAACTCCCATAAATTAACAGCCAAAGTGTTCGTTATGGAAGGAAAAGATAAAATGAAGTTGGAAAAAACTCCAAAAATCATCTTCTGGGGCTACGAGACTATGAATATCCTCTATAAATTATAAATTGCATTGTTAAACATCTATAGCTGTTAGTTGTGTTTCTCTCTGGATGAAAATGCTGGATGAACAAACGGAGGGATGCAAATCCATGTAGGTACACTGTAAAATGTGACAAGCTGTGATCTTACTTAAAACAAAATCTAGGAAACCGATTGTCTTTAAAAAGGTAAGTAAATATAGCTATTAGTCTTAAGTTATGTTTACCTTATGTCAATTTGAAATTAAGAATAATAGTTATATTTACTTACCTTTTTAAAGGCAATCGGTTTCCTACATTTTTTTAAGTAAGTTCAACTTGTCACATTTTACAGTGTATTATTCCTTCTGTTAAACTGCTGTTGTGGGTGATCATGTTACGTGATGATCATGTGAGCAACATGCATGCTGAAACATAGATATTTCTCATTGGACATATGAGGTACATGGGATGCACCTATATTTAGCTGGTGATGTGTTAGACTGTTGTGTGACTGTATAGGCATTGGAGTCACATGATATATTCATATATATATATTTATGTATACACACACAGTCCTGCTACACATGGCTGTTGACTAACAGCAGAGAGGAAGTGGGTATCTGCCAAACACCAGACATAAAAAACACTAAATGTCTATTTTGGTTCCAGTGTAGGAAATTTATTTTAAGGTCAGATGGTGTTTAAAGGACCATACCACCTATTTTGCATGTTTGAGCCTAATATATTCAATTTTCATACATGTAACGTTACTGACAATCACTTCCCAAAGCATACTACTGGAATGGTAAATTAAAAATGTTTTTCCTACCTTCCAGACCGCCATTGGTGTCAGATCATTATGGTAGCTATTAAAATCAACTTAATAGTTTATCAGGAAATATCAGGAAAGCTGAAATACGGTTTTATCCTTTGGAAAATGATTGTCAGTAACCTTACGTGTATGAAAATTGAATATGTTAGGCTCAAACATGCAAAATGGGTGGTATGGTCCTTTAACATGTAAAATCCTTGCAGACTTCAATTAGTGGAATCTGATTATGATGCTTGTTTATAAAAATGGCATGAAAATGTAAAATCTTTAACCGTATACGTTTCCACATTCCTGCCATCAGGACAAACCACTCACAACGATCTGACTGAAATGTAAATAAAGCTGGCACTTATAATGTATTTTTAAAAAGGAGACGAAATGCAAAGACATAAAAGGATTTTTAATTTTTAACTTTTCAGTGCTGATTTTCACTGAAACCAATAACACTGAGTCCTACTTTTATTCAAACCCTGAGTGTTTTAAATTTCCCCTTTTGTCCTTTTTTTTTTTTTTTCAACGTCTGTACCCATTGACCTCAAGAAGCTCTTCATTTAATGATTTGGATTTGATATTTTTTCTTCTTTAATAATTTTTTTTTTTTAAAGTAAAATACAGTATCTGTAAAGCAACAGCACACTCCAGACTCCTTTTTAGGATGTACAGCAGCCTTTGCACCTCATTCATATCTTCCCTCACCAGATTTTTATTCTCTCTCTCTCCTGGGTTTAAGAAAATGCAGGGGAAAGCTCAAGGTTTTGCTTAGGTTTTGCTCAACAACATATTAAAGTGTGTGTGTGTGTATATATATATATGTAGATAGATAGATAGATAGATAGATAGATAGATAGATAGATAGATAGATAGATATAGATATAGATATAGATATAGATATGCATGTGTAGTTTAGATGATTTCCTCCCCTACAGTGTTTACAGTCTTAATTCACTTCAAAAACCATTGTGAATTAAGACTGTAAACACTCTTAATTCACAATGGTTTTACAGTGTTTACAGTCTTAATTCACTTCAAAAACCATTGTGGACATTTCTGTGGAAATTTAGTGCAGCAAACTTCCTGGTTGGCAAACAGAATGAATAACACACACTGGCTTGTCAGGTCATGCTTCTGCTGTTGACATGATGCCAGTAAACACTGTTTTAAAGTTGAAGATTCCTGTCATGTTATTTTCTTCTTTCACGCAACAAAATTCAAGCTCACAGATTGTCATGTACATCTGATAACTTATTCTTGTATATAACACCACAGAAGAAACCACTTATTAATTTAATGGACTGAGGTGTCATTTCCACAGAAAAGCCAGGAAACTACAGCAGACTGACCCTTTTTTTTTTTTTTTTTTTTTTTTAAGTCTTCAGGAACTTCTGTGTAATCTGACTCCTGACATCATCTGCTTTAGGGATCTTTTGCTATTTGAGAGAAGCCAGATGTAGTTCCCCTCAAAGGAAAAAAAAAAAAAAAAAAAAANAAAAAACTCCTCCCAGACTTGGAGCTTCCATTGTACTTCTCCAAAATCCAGCCGATATAAAGTCACATACTGACCTACTTCAGCACAGGAGGAAGCGTCAGTCTGAGAGGATCTCGCCAAAATATACACCCACTTCTAAAACAAAGGTACAATTACGTTATTTATGACTGTTAACTTCCTGATCGAATGCTTTTCTCTTAGATTTAACACTTTATTCTCTTCAACAGGTTATAGTTGTTTGAGAAATATCCGTCCTAATAGAATTAGGAGGGAGTGATAGTACATTTTAACTGAAAGTACAAAGTGTGACTGAGCTGAACTATAAGTACTAGTTTTCCAGTAAAGACTTAGAGTTTCTTAAATGTTTTATTTTAAGCATTTTTCTACCAGCTAATAAAGTCAGTGAGCCTAATAGGATTAGGATTAAGTAATAATGACTTTTCCACCCAGTTGCACCTTTAAAAGAAGGAGTTTTAGAAGCCTGAGCTGCAGAAACAAACTGCAGAGCTCTCAGTTTCATGCTTTATCCTTTAACCCTTTAGAGTCTGAAGCTGTGTTTGTAATTTTGCAAACACAGCAAAATTACAAACTTTTTGCTTGCTTGAAAACTTTTGATTGCTTTTCAATCAAAAGCAATCAATTGCTTTTGATTGAATTTTTCTTTAATTTGCTAACTAAAGTAAAACTCTTTGTAAAATAAATAAAAAGCTTGACAACTCTAATAAAAGTCTGCCAGTTTGCTATTTAGAGTTCTACAAAAAAAAAGATCTATAAAAGAACATGTAAGAAAAAATATTGTCTATATTTATTTATTTCCTGCCCAAGACATAAATCTATAAAACTAATTAACTTAATTATTGAAATTTCGTAACTTGTCGTGATCCTTTTTCCATTGTCCTTCACTGTAAACAGCAAAACCTGATTAAGATTTTCTCAAGCCATTACTTGTCATCCTGTCAACCAAACTCTTTTTTTTTTTTTTTTTTTTNTTTTTTTTTTTTTTTTTTTAGCGGTGCAGCTTTGAGGTGTCAAATGAAAACAAAATTTAATGAAAAGTAAAGTTAAAAAATGACTACAGTCCTGAAGATTTACATAAAATATCATAATCATCATGTATTGTTTAGATAAACTGTGAATGATTTGCATAGATCATGACATCCTGTGTATGTCTCAGAATTTCCCTGTGGCCACTGAAACATGACATGATGTTCCAAATCATTCAGGTGTGTTAAAACACACGAGTGGAATGAAAGCACTGCAGTTATTTTCTGCACTTAGATTAAGTTAAATTTACTGTCAAATATGTTCACAAACAGCTTTACTGAACACAATGGACATAAAAACGGATTGAAAACAAGATGTATTAAAACAAAAAGAAATTTTAATGAACAACAGACTGCTGGAAAGCATGGGAAAGAAAAAAACGACAAATAATCTCAGGATTTGGAGGAATTAATGAGGCTTTAAAATTTCAGCATCTGAATCCTGAAGACGTGTAAATTGTACCTTTTTAGTGTAGAGTTTGAATCTTCTTAGGTTCTGACGTTTGTGCATTTTCTTTTACAAAGTTTGCATTTTCTTGTCTCATTATTTTCTTTGCAAAAAAAAAAAAAAAANAAAAAAAAAAAAAAATCCACAGAAATGGCCCGAGGTTAAAGTGCTTTTGTGTTTTCTTCAGACTCTGAGTCTCGGCAGAGTTGGAACAGCTTTCAGACCAACTGCAGATTTTCCCTCCAAAATCATCTGCTGCAGCGTTTGGTTGGAAAAAAAAACCCAAAAAAAAACCTGACAGCCAGTGACTCAGAACATCACGTGACACGACTTTGATTCTTTTAATTCATTCAGTATCCAATTTGTAATAAAATGCTCATAAAGGTCCTGTAAACCAGTGCACAGTATAAATTTATGGCGATAATTTTTAGTTTTTTTTCTGACCTTTTTGTATCAGGGATTGAACCGGACCAAACCACAAAGGCAATTTGATCTGGTTCAGTCAGGCTACGAGTTTTTCCCCCCTTGATGCTCTTTCTTTGAGCAGGTCTGAACACAGGAATTGCACCCGAGTGCAGACCTAAAGAAATGCACCAAGACCCGTTTCTCAGTCCGGTTCCAAGCAAACAGAACCTAACCCTGATCTGCACTGCTACCCATCCAACTACAGCGTAATCAAAATGTATTCAGCTACAACCTGAGACAGATGCATAGATAGATAGATAGATAGATAGATAGATAGATAGATAGATAGATAGATAGATAGATAGATAGATAGATAGATAGATAGATAGATAGATAGATAGATAGAGCCTGAGCTTTTTAATTGTGTGTTTAAATCCTGAGTCATCCTCATGTCAGCGGGAGCTTCAAAATGGCGCCTCTGCTTGACGATGACCAATGAAACAGCAGGCTGTCATCTGTATAAGTGTGTAATCATGTTAGCACGCACGCGCACACACACACACACACACACACACACACACACTGACATTTTATCTAGCTGATTGGGAGACATACCACATGGTACTACGGTACTATTTAAACATCTATCTGTACATTTATGTGTGTAAACATGGGGTTTTGTGTGTTTTTTCGTTCTTCCAGGATGTTGCTGTGTGTGTGCATGTTGCTGCTGGGGGTCTCGGCTCTCAGCCTTCCTCTGGATGAAGCCACACTGGACGCCGGGTGGGAGCAGTGGAAGGTCACACACCGGAAGGAATACAACGGCCTGGTCAGTGTTCTCAGTTTGCTTTGATGTAATTCCTCTTTTCTTTCGTCCTGTTTTTTCTCTTTATATGCTTCACTGAGCTTCCAAACACGTGGAAATGTTTGTGTTTGACTCACCGTCCATCTCTGTGTGACTCAGTCTGTCTCTGTCTCACTTCTCTTGTCTGCTTGTCGGCAGTCTGGATCATTTTGTGGAAAAATGCAAACATTTACTTTAGCTGAGGCTGTTATGAATCAGGCGTTTCCATGGTGAAGCTTTTAGGGGTTTGTTCAGGTTCTATTCATGCTGCAGGTCTTTATACGCTCATTACAAATGACTTGAGGCGTTTCCACAAATACAAGCACAACTTACCAACTCTGCTGATTTCCGGTTGTCTTCTGTGCATCATTATTGGTTTATGAGAATAACTTCTTATTTGAGCTTTTAAACAGAAGTCACATGGAGGCCTATGTCTCAGGACCCAGATTTATAGCTCATCACAAGAAAGTTCAAACCAAATTGAAGTTTTCGTGAAGTTTTTCACTTTTCTGTCCCTCAGTTTAGTGTTTTTGTGTTTTCATAATGTTTAATTGTGATGCCTTTAAAAGTGCATGAAAGATGCACTTGTGATGCGTTTAAAATTTCAAACAGAAGTTAATAAATGGCGGCTGCGCTGCCCCCTAAGTTAAAACTTTGAAGCGTGTTGCTCTTCTGGCTACACCTCAAATATGATATCAAAGGAGATGATTTTCCGTTTATCCAGCTGTTAAAAACACCTGGAGCAGCATTCATGATGCTTTAAAAACTGCAACCATGACTTCACTTTTGGCATTTGAAACATCAGATCTGTGTCGTATCTGGATAAAATCCAAATTACAAAACACATTGCTTTTTTCTTTAAAAACCTCTCAAACGCTAAAGCATCCGGTGCTGTTCGTGTCTTTTCAAACCCTTGTGCAGAAACGAAATGTCATTTTAAATCCAAGAGCAGATCTCTGCATTTTTAAACATATATGATATATCAGACTGATTTGTGTGGAAATTAATATTAAAAGAGGCACAAATCTTTTAGAATAATTCCATTTTGTGTAGTGATGCAGCCAAAAAAGTATTGGGTAAGAGCCATAACTTAATAAAGTGTAATTATGAGCAACTGTTTTATTATTAAAATAATAATAATAATAATAATAATAATAATAATAATAACAACAACAACAACAATAATAATAAGAGGGGGTNAATAATAATAATAATAATAATAATAATAATAATAACAACAACAACAACAATAATAATAAGAGGGGGTTTAAATGGAGAATCAAGACATTGACAGGTTTGAAAACATAAGAGTATCATTAAGTTGGTCCGTGTAAGAAAGTTGTAATATGAGATAGTAAAACATAAAAATGTTTATATATTTACAAGATATATTTATTTGATTCATTTTAGTACAGTAAAGACTATGACAGCAGGGAATGTACACAGGCTGTTCTGAGTGAAATGAAACAACACGATTTTAGAGAACAGGAATCTAAAAGTGAAACACGATACACAAAATTTACCGTCACGTTATCTCTCTCATGCTTTGCCAGTAATTTATAATTAATGTCCAAAAGGAAAACTATGACTTATTGTGTCTAATATCTGTTTTAATCTTCTGGTGTCTTAAATCAATTTTTCAAGAAAATTCTTTATTCAAGAAAAAACAAAATCCAATCAAAAAGAATTTAGAAAAATAAATAAATAAATAAATAAAGTTGTGGATTTTCTACTTGATTCTTGAAGATTCTAGAAAATAATAGAAAGTTTCCAAAAATCAGCAAACAACTTTAGACTCTAGAGGCTTAAAGATTAACTTTGCCTTTTAGAAGTCCCATATTTAAAGGACCATACTGGCTGTTTTGCATGTTTGAGCCTAATATATTCAATTTTCACACACGTAACATTACTGAAAATCATTTCCCAAAGTATACTACTGGAATGGTGAATTATTATTGTTTTTTATTTATATCCTACCTTCCAGACCACCATTGGTTTCAGTTCATTCTGGTACGCTATTAAAATCAACTTGTTGATACTTGAAACGTTCTTGGGATAGGTAATCCATCATCACCAACAAGACGTGTACTCAGGTTTTTTTTAGAAGTTATGTAATTTTAGCATTTAAGCTCAATAAAAAGCATGGAGTGAATGTATGCCTCCACCGGAGAATATAGTCCCAAAAGAAGACCTGCATTTGTTGAAAATTTTAAATAACTGTGACTTCATAATTTTGTGTAACTATTAGTAGGAGAAACATGGATTTTTAAGGTGGGTGTATCACTTGAATAATTGATTTTGAAAGATTAAGAGATTTTGCAAAATATCAGGAAAACTGAAATACGGTTTTATCCTTTGAGAAATGATTGTCAGTAACATAACACATATGAAAATTTAACATATTAGGCTCAAACATGCAAAATGGCTGGTATGGTTCTTTAAAGCTGAATTAGACATGATTGTACTTTGTAACGCAGAATCTCATTATGCTGCAATTTCTCCCTGTTTGCTGAAAATGAAATTCTGGAGTCGTTATTCTCATTATTCTCGTTATTGTCGTTATCTGTAAGTCTCTGGTCATTTCTTGTAATATTGTCACAGTCATTCCCGGCACTGGAAACTCCACACAGTTCAATTTCCCTGCAACAAAATTTTCACACCTCTTTGTTTCCTTCTTGCTGTTGTCTGTTAAGAAAAAAGGAAATCTGAGGACAAAGATAACAGGAAAAAAAAAAAAAAAAANGAAAAAAAAAAAAAAAGGGCAGTCTTGTGAAGTGTGGAAAGACATTTTGGCAGCACCATAATAGCACTATAATATGTCAATATGACCTCTGCTGTCATGATATTCTACAGCTGACTGTTCCTCGGGTAAGGACAGAATTGGGCAAAAAAACTAACTGACTTAACAACTCTTAGGGAATTCAAGTCAATATTAAAAGAAAAACAGGAAATTGGTCAGTATCTTTGCTTTTAGATCTGTCAGGATGAACACTCAAGATAACTGTATTTTTTTGGAGAAGCCCCTTGCTTTGATTGCTGAATGTATGGTTTGAATGTGATGGAATGTTGTTGAAACATGTAATTTTGTGGTATTTATTGTGTCTATTGTGGTTTGCTGTTGTTTTTTCATGCTGCTGTCTTGGCCAGATCTTTCTTAGAAAAGAGATTTTTATCTCAATGAGACCTACCTGGTATAGTAAAGGTTAAAGGACCATACCATCCATTTTGCATGTTTGAGCCTAATATATTCCATTTTCATACATGTTACGTTACTGACAATCATTGCTCAAAGGATAAAACCATATTTCAGCTTTCCTGATATTTTGCAAAATTTCTTAGTTTTTCAAAATCAAATATTCAAGCAATACACCCACCTTAAAAATCCATGTTTCTCCTGCTAATAGTTATTCATAAATTATAGCCATAATATAACTATATATAGTTAATAGCCTTATGAAGTCACTGTGATTTAAATTTTTTGATAAACACAGGTCTTCTTTTGGGACTATATTTCCCAGTGGAGACATACATTCATTTAATAGTGTATCAGAATGAACTGAAACCAATGGAGGTCTGGAAGGTAGGAAAAACATTTTTAATGCACCGTTCCAGCAGTATGCTTTGAGAAATGATTGTCAGTAATGTTGTATGAAAATTAAATACATTAGGCTCAAACATGCAAAATGAATGGTATGGTCCTTTAAATAAAAATAAGAGAACTGCATTGCAGATGGGGGAGGGGGCGTGTCTGAGAGGGCTACAGGATAGAAAAGGAGGTATGTGTGTATGTTTGTGTAGAGAATGTGTGTTTGAGGGGATGGAAGAGGAGGGGATGAGAGGTGAGAGATGTGGGTGTGATGATTTGATGAATCGTGTGTAGAGATGAGTGTGGACATTATAAATGTGTGTACTGGGTTATTATTTGTGCTTGTTTGGGTAAAATTAGAGACAATTCTAACTTACTGGGAAATAATGGAATTTAACCCCTTGTTTGATATGATTGATATGAGAAATGTAAGCAAAGCCCCACGGTGGAAGGTATGAAACTAAATAAAAATAGTTAGAAAAAAAGAAGAAGAAGAAGAAGAAGAAGAAGAAGAAGAAGAAGAAAGGAAATGGAGTTTATTCTGTTAGAATAAAGCCAAACTCCACTTTGCTCTGAACACTCAGTCAGCATCTGTTTTTTTCTCTTTACCTCCAGCTAAAGGCCACTGCTCCACATCTCTGTGTGCGTGTGTGTGTTCGCAGATATATGTGTTCATCACATCTACATACCTGTGTTTGAGTGTGTGTGTGTGTGTGTTATAATCTGTGTACTGGGTTCTAAGGGTCCTCATGGGAAATAATCCATGCTCTCAGGTCTTTGTGGTGGATCTGATCCCAATAAGCAGAAAAATTGTTTTTGATGAATATTGTTTTTGTTTCAACATTTATAAAACGGGAAGCCTTTGGTTCCTAGCTGCAGTTTGTGTGTGTGTGTGTGTGCGTGTGTGTGTGTGTGTGTGTGTGTGTGTGTGTGTGTGTGTGTGTGTAATAATGTAATGTGTGTTGTTGATTGGTGTTCAGCCTGAGGCGTGCTTGTGTTTGTGTAGAAATCTTTAGGGTGAGGTCAGGGTGAGGGGGCGGGGTTTGATTTGTCATGGTCAAGTCTCCGAGGAATTAATGGAAGTCGATACAATGTCCTCACAAGTGTAGTCATACGAGAGAGAGAGAGAGAGAGAGAGAGAGAGAGAGAGAGAGAGAGGAAGAGAGGAAGAGAGAGAGAGAGGTAGAGAGACAGAGAGGGAGAGTCTATCTGTGTGTATATGTCCACTTGTATATTGTTATGTTCATTCTCCAAAGTGTTAGCTCTCTCTCTCTCTCTCTCTCTCTCTCTCTCTCTCTCTCTCTCTCTCGTGTGTGTGTGTGTTAAAGCATCCCCTTGTGGCTCGTACTGTATCTGCGTTCCTGCATAGTCAGCAGAATGAACAGTGTGTCTCTAACAGAATCAAAGCTTCCTCTCATTTGCATTTTCCATTACTGGAGTGGATTTCAAGATGGAAAATACTGATCATAGTCACGCTAATGCTCAGCCTGCTAACAGCTAACATGGATAATTTGTAGGTTACTATATAAGATGTATGCTATATTCTAATGTATGTACTATAGTATGTCATTTGTGGGAATGCAATTTATTTCATTAAAAAAATTGCATATATACATATAAATATACACATACACAGTGTCTTTATAGGATATGTAGCATGTTCTTTCTGTATGTCTCATACATGATCTGTGGCGTACATTAGTTACAAAATAATTGAGAAATAGCTCAAATGAAGATATGTGTTTATGTGTGTTTGACGTGTCACATGGGGCTTCAGGTGTGGATCAACAGGAAACAGGCAGGTATTAAAGGTGAAAACAATCTTTACTCATCAGAAGATAAGATAAGATAAGATAAGATGACTTTGAGCAAGCTTATTCTTTAGAATAATCAACAAGCTATAAAGTCTCGTCTGAGGAAAAAAATGCAAAGTAGCCACATGTAGCTTCTAATACAATCCAAATCATATCATATAAAGAAACAGTAGACAGTAATAAATCAAATATTTACCACATAACAAATCATGACAATTCTGGCCCCAAGACAGTTAGCTAGGTTAGCTTCATGAATTTACTCAGAATAGAACAGGAAAACTTGAATTAGCATTAGCAGCAGCAGCTAGTTAAGTAGCTAATGTTGCGGCTTACCGCTACATGTTTCCTCAAGTTCCATGTTGATTCTTAGAAGCTGAAATGTCACATTTTTAGCGAGACAAAGACGCAACGTGTTATGTAGCTGCTGGTTTTGGTAGACTGAAAAGAAAACAGTGTTTGAATTTGTGGCGGAGATGTGCCTCTTCTAAACCTCCTGCTGTTGATTCCACCATGGTTTCTGGGTGAAACCATGGAAACGGAGGGTGGGGGTGTGGCTACTTCAGAGCTGAAGCAGACAGTGTAGTGTCTGACAATGAGAGAAAAACTGAATTCAAACGGGTGAAATCAAAAGTAACACAAAGAGAGCAACCAAATGTAACAGAGTAAAAGTATATTTTTTCTTCATAAATATACTCAAGTATGAGTTTAAAGTATCCTGTAATAAAACTACTCAGTAAAGTACAATTTTGTGAAAAAAGTTACTTAAGTAAATGTAGCGGAGTAAATAGAATGAGGTTACTACACACCTCTGCTGTTTCCTTATTTACATGTCAGGAAAGTGAGCCATGAAACACACGTCATGTGAATATTGAGACCTGTTTCAGTCTGGTGGTATGAAATCTGAAAGGTTTTAAACTGTATTTGCGTGTTTGTGATCGATAAATCTGTTTATTTGAATGAGGTTTGATCTGATCTCACTCACATTCTAGTTGCAATGCACCTTTTCCTCAACCATCAACCTCTGCTCTCTGCATCTCTCTCTCTCTCTCTCTCTCTCTCTCTCTCTCTCTCNACACACACACACACGCACACACACCACCCCTCATGCACAGGACTCTTGGTACTGTCTGGATCTCTTATCTTTCTGATGTCAGCGTCAGTCTCTTAAAATGCAGAGCTTTATGTTTCCATTACCAATTCTAGTTCAAAAGGTCAAGGCAGAGAAACAAATCTAAAGGCAGGCTCAGGTAAAAACAGAAATATGGCTGGAACCCTAAGACGGATGGCTACCAGGACAACATGGTCGGGAATGGAGGGAAATTGGCTTGTACATATGGGAAGCTGATGAGAGGATTGGGGATTAGGGGATTTTTATTCTGAAAGGATGAAGTGTAAAATGAACTCGCAGTAGCAGCAGCAACTGCAGCCATCAGATATAATGTTCCATGTTCTACCTGAAAACAACAGAAAGTGTCCTAAATTGTTAATAACCAAGTATCAGTACCTTAGTATTGTATGCACAGTACTTGAGTATATGTGTTTAGATACTTCCTGCCTCTGCCATCATAAAGCTCAAACATGCTAACTGGCTTCATGATCTTACCGCAGAGTTTTAAGAATGTCCATAGATTGTTTTTGTCATTGAACCAGAACTAACATCCCACATTATTCCTCAGGATGAGGAATTGATCCGGAAGGCCGTGTGGGAGAAGAACATGCGTATGATTGAAGCCCACAACCAGGAGGCGGCGCTGGGCATCCACTCCTACGAGCTGGGCATGAACCACTTTGGAGACATGGTGAGGCTAAACACTTCATGCTAGCATCCAATATCTGCTTTCTTTGCACAAATGATGTCGGTTAATGGTGATGACTGTTTATTTTAGAACCAAAGTGCCTGATTAACAAAGTCAAAATAAATAAATAAATAAATAAATAAAAACACAACAGCTTTTTAGCAATTTTGCAGCTTGTTTCCATCATTCAGAGGGTTACAGTTCAGTTTTGATGTGAGTTGAATCATCTCAATCAGATGCTATTTGGCTTCGTTTCCATTAGCGTCTCGTTTCATTCAGAGCAGCTGCTGCTGTGGTGCCAAATTATCACACTTGTTTCAGCTGAATAGCATCATATTTGTTAAAAGCTGAATATATTTTGCTTTTTTGTGTTGATCACATGCCTCAGAATCTGATCTAGCATGAAACATCCATGTAAACTGTAGCTTATCATGTTGGCGTTTCTCTGTCCAGACGTCAGAGGAAGTGGCCGAGAAGATGACCGGCCTTCGGATGCCCACGAATCCTGACCGCAGCTTCACCATGGCTCTGAGCGACAAGATGGAGAAGCTGCCCAAATCTGTCGACTACCGCAAGAAGGGCATGGTGACTTTGGTCAAGAATCAGGTCAGAGGTCAAAGGTCATTGGATACATGTCTCACTGTTCAAATCTTTAGAAATAATCAACCCAGGCTGTTATAACACAATAATGATTTAATCACATTTGCATCAGCTTCATCCAGCACAGAAATAGATTTTTTCACTATGACATCGAGGTTTTTTTGTGTTTTATTTATTTGGTATTTGCCTTTGTGGGTAGAGCAGCATAAAGGGAGGAAATATGGTTGCTAACCAGATTCACCAACCCACAAGGACTCCTCAGGGCTTCATTTATGAGAGTACTTCCTGCTCAGAAAGCTCATTTTATAGTTTTTGCCTGAGAGATTCAGAATTTTTTTTTTTTTTTTTTTTTTTAAACCAGAGAACAATAATCTGCAGGCCTGCATCTCACCATGGCCCAAACACATCACTACATGTTTTAATATTTTCTTTTGTAGCCATGAACGAGCTTAAAAGCTTTAAGAAAAGAACCATGAGATATAGTTTCCCCTTCAGTTTCCTCCTGTTTCAAGAAACAAAACTAAAAGAGGAAACATTCTGTCCTCACTAACTAACTTGGTTTGATTATTAGCTGAATGAAACTTCAGCAGGACATAAAGTAGATAGAAAACATCTCTGCTTTCTGCTAATGGGCAAAACAATCAGAACTCTCACCCAAACCAAAAAGCATTATTATTATTTTTCAATGAATATTTATTTTAGTTTTTAGTTTGTTCTTATTTTGTCTGAGCTGTAGCTTTAATATTTTTTTGCTATATGTATAGAAACAAGTATTTTGAATGATTTTGGAGCAGGTTATCATAGAATCCAAATAGTAAAAATACAAGATGTATAGTCAGTGAGACTTTTCTGCCTAAATGTTTTTTCTTTCTTTAAGTATATAAAACAAAAATATTTAATATTAAAGAATTATTTCAATTATTTTTACCAAGTGGAAAGATCTTTGTTGAATGTAAAATTTAAAGAATGATAATGATGATGACTGTGATGAATGGTTAAATGTGACGTCAGGGTTTATGGATGATCAGCGCCCTCTGGTGGCTACAGCTTTAAACAGGATTACTGGAGCTGTTGTGTGTTTTTTAATGCAGCACACACACTGAAACACTCCGCTGCTTCTTCCTCATCCCTTTAAAATGACTGAATACTGTTTTTGTTGTTTTGTTTGGGGAAATTTTTTATTTGTTCCACAGCTCAAAGGATCCACACTGAGTCTGAAAACCCCCCAAAGTGAACACGATGATCAATTTGCAGAGTTTTTTCTTGATTGGAGCAGCAGAAAGTTAGTTTCTTTTTCCTGTAGGAAATGAAGCAAATGTGTTTTAAGTCAAAACAAGACATTTATTCTGTTAGGATACCTGCAGGGAGACGTTTTTACACTTTAATGGAGTTTTTTTTTTAAATATTCTGGAGTCTAAAAATGATTTCTGGATGTTTTGTTGAATTTCTCTTTTATTTACTCCTTATAATGCCACTTTTTTTCTTTTTTTTTTAGCTTTCTACTAAGTCTTCCTAAAATCTATTTGTTCCTACACAATCATTGATTCCAGAAAAGTAAAATATCATACAGAAAATAAGTGTCTAAATAAAACAGGAAAAAATCTAATAATTATGCCAAAAAAAGCTCATAAAAATAGTGATTAATTCAAGAAAATATGAAGAAAAATGTTTACAGGCTTGATAGAAATGAACAAAATCTAAAGATGAGACAAAAGAGATGATAGAGTGATGGAGAGAGAGAGAGAGAGAGAGAGAGAGAGAGAGAGAGAGAGAGAGAGATGAAGAAATAATGAAGAGAGATATGGGTGATGGAGACATGGAGAAAGAAGTGAGAGAGAGAAACATTATTATTAATGTTTATATCACTCAGAATTCCCAAACTATAAATCATCAAATTTCTTGATACATGACAAATAAACACTTATAATCTCCTCAGTCAATCTTTAACACTGAAGAAAACAAATCGCCTGCAGTGACCCTGAATGCATCATCATTTATACTCAACAAAACATACTCAAGTCTTTTCTCGGTGTTGAATCTAACTTGTCAAAGTCTGCCCTCTAGTGGGCAAACAGTAAAACACACAGACTGTTCCTTTTAAATAAATCATATTCATTTGATTGGCCTGAGGTTGATTAAATATTTAATTACCATTTTTCTCCTTGTTGAGTTTTGCTTTTACTCAGATTCTGACAGGCAAGCTGTTTTTGATTTTCTGACTCAATTTTATTTTTGGTTTTACTTTTCTTCATCTGTGATTTATTAAGCCGAAACAAAACAACAGTTAATTTTCTTTTTAAAATCACTTACATATTTTGTATTTTGTATGCACCTTTTTCTTTGAAATCAGAACTCAGAATTTTCTACAAAACTGCAGAATATTGTTCATGTACAATAAATACAATACAACTTTATTGTCAACCCTAGTTGAAATTTGTCTTGGACATACCTGTAACACATAGGACAAATATAAATAAACAAAAAGAAAAAAAATCATTGTGTAAACTAAATTCTTTCATGCTGCTCTTTCCTCGCAGGGCTCCTGCGGCTCCTGCTGGGCCTTCAGCTCTGCGGGGGCTCTTGAGGGCCAGTTAGCCAAGAAGACAGGTCAGCTGGTGGACCTCAGTCCTCAGAATCTGGTGGACTGTGTGACAGAGAACGACGGCTGTGGAGGAGGATACATGACCAATGCCTTCAGATACGTGCAGGAGAACGGAGGCATCGATTCTGAGGCCGCCTACCCTTACATCGGAGAGGTATGGAATGATCAGATGGTGAACATTTTACCATGCCAACTGGTTAGACACACCCACAAAGCACGAGGCCTGTAAGCCAGTATTTGGCCAGAATCTGTTTTTTGCAGTCTGTGGGTGTTGCCAGATCAGGCCTGATGTAGCTGGCCAATCAGAATAGAGCAGACTTTTTGAGAGGGAGTCTTTTCACTTATTGCACAGCGAAGCTGCAGCAAAGGCAGAGTAGAAGTGTATCAAACCATCTCGTACATTAAAGCATTGTAAAGTTTTCAAAATAGACCCTAAATGAAAATTCGACCACAGAAATCTGAATGATATCTCCCTTTAAATTTCATGATTCAGAGTCTTAACTTGTTTGAGGTCTTGGAAGTCATTAAATGTGGACATTTGAGGTCTTGATTTTGAGATATGCTTGAGATTTCATCTGACATAATTTCTGTTTTTGTTGTTCTTACTTAATATCTTCTGCAGTGAGCAAAAAATTATGCCTTAAAACCATTCAACTTAATGCACACGTCTGCACCGACCAAATTAACTGTTATGCTTACCTGTTACTTTTACAATAACTTTCATAATTCTGTCCCACTACATCTTATGGAAAAGTGACTTTAACTGATAAGATGATGAGAGAGCTCAAGGTGAGGAAGTTTTCTGGATGAATATGTGAAAATGATACATAAAATAGTCATTAAAAAGGGCTTAAGAAGGCATCTTGTGGCTCTTTGGAGTAATAGGGTTTTATTTTTGGCTCTTCGCCACCCCTGTACTAAGGACTCCTGACAAGATTTATATGTTTGACTGATAAGCAAAAATGAAAATGAAAATAACCCATACTTCCTGAAAATTAGTGTTATGATCATAGACTTAAAGTGAAGCAATTGAAAGTTTCTCACATTTGCACTGGTCACATGCTGGAACACAAAAGGAATCAAAAAAAAAAAAAATCAGAACTGAAAGCCGTTCTGACCTTGCATATCAACCAGTTGAAGGAAGTAGTTTACCTGGAATGGTGAGACAGAGTTTTTCGTTTTGTCTCACACAGCAAACATCAGTTTCATATTCATTCAGTGACTGAATGTTCCTGTAGATGGAAGTTCTGCTGTTTGTCATTGATCAGAACCTGCAGGTTCTTCCACATTGTTTCCAAGACAAAAATGTAAGCAGTTATAATTACATGTACGTGTTGGAAATTTACAGAGAGACAAGTCACGTAAATAAAAACACAATGCTGCTTCCCTGTTCTACTTTTAATTCAGATTTAGGATTAGTTAACTTGGTTTTTCTGTTTGTAACTTGAAGATGTGATACTCACAGATAAAGGCCGCAGCACAGCAAAAATATATCAAGAAAGATAAAGAAAATTGAACAGAAATGGAAAAACAAAAGACTACAGCAAAGTCTAATGCAAAATGTAAACACTCAGGATTTTAAAAAATTCTCCTTGTTCATTTGTTCTTCCGAATGCAGAAGGGACGGGGACTATATTTCCTGGCGGAGATGCACATTGATTTTTGTGCAGCTATGCGTTATATCACTTAAATAAAGCTACTTTGAGGAAAAAAAACTTAATAGAGTTTGTGTTTGCTTGGATGGATTATTTATCTCAGGCACGTTTCATGTCTCTATAAATTGGTTTTATAACATACTGAAATTAACTGCAATCAATAGCAGTCTGGAAGGTAGGAAAAACAATTCTAATATTCACCACTCCAGTAGTATATTTCAGGAAGTAACACAACATGTATGCAGGTTTTATATATTGGGCTCAAACATGCAAACTCACCAGTATTGTCCTTTAACTTTATGACTGACCCTCTCCTCTGCAGGACCGGCCGTGCCGTTACAACGAGTCCGGCATGGCGGCTCAGTGCAAAGGTTATAAAGAGATCCCAGCGGGCGACGAGCGGGCGCTGGCTGTGGCGCTGTACAAAGTGGGTCCGGTGTCTGTGGGCATCGACGCCACGCAGAGCAGCTTCCAGTTCTACCAGAAAGGTCAGGAAGCCGGTTTTTGGTTTCATGCAAAGAGCGGATGCCAGAAGTCATGATCTTTGCTCGTAATGTTGAGCATCGCAATATTAGAATATAAGATAAGTTGTGATGGGATTGCTGATTAGAATTTTCTACATACAGGATGTGTAATATTTATTTTTTTGATTTTTTGATTATTTTCTGCATTAATGAGCTAGTAGTAAAGAGTACAATTTATTATTTACACTTTTTATTTCCTAATTTTTGAAAGCATAAGTTTGCAGAAGTACAAAATAAATTCTTACAACAACTCTTAGTTGGAGCTTTCTATCACAGGCTCAAAACTTATCAATCAGTATTATGTCACTGCCTCATCTCTTCCTGTAACGCTTTATTTTGTGCTGTAGTGGAGGATACAGTGAAAGTGGGGAAGGAAGCAAACAGTGGAAGACTTTTTTTTTGTACTTAGAAGTACTATTCAGAAGAAAATTCTGTTTTAAACGCCGAGTTAGTTCACCCTATGGCTCAAAACATTTCAATCGCTGGCCTGGGGTCACAGAGGTCACTCACTCTTCCTCTCCGTCCTGTGCTCAGGTGTTTACTACGACCCCAACTGTAACAAAGAAGACATCAATCACGCCGTGCTGGCGGTGGGCTACGGCGTGACCGCCAACGGCAAGAAGTTCTGGATCGTCAAGAACAGGTGGGACATGTCACCTGTCTGAGCAGCATCAGGTGGCTCGTACAACAGGATTTTAAAATCTTTTCAGTGTCGATTTGATGCCTTTTGTCGACCGAACTATGATCTGAAGTGATATTTGACTCCTGGCGATGCTCTTCATCTTTTGTTTCTCTACCCTGACAGCTGGAGCGAGAGCTGGGGCAAAAACGGTTACATCCTGATGGCACGTAACCGTGGTAACCTCTGCGGCATCGCCAATCTGGCCAGTTACCCCATCATGTGAAGGGATGAACGTGAAGAACATAGGAAGATAAGGGGAAGACGAAGAGGCTTTTCTTTGACTACTGCATGCACAATGGAAATGTCTGTGAAGAGTTTGTTCTGGATACAAACGAGTACGACAAAACAAACTTCTATAAGGAAATGCTGACCTAAAAATATGAAAACATAACAGTCCAAGTAAAGTAAAAGCTTACTTGGCATTAAAATAATGAGCTGAATTAGGATTTCTGTTTATGAGGGTTTTTCAAATAACAGACATATACAGTATTTGGATCATAGATGGAAAAATGAAAGTGGCATTATTAAGTTTTGAATGAAATGTTGTGGCATCATGGATGAAGAAATTTGGTTTTCTGGAGTTCTTTGAAGCACTTAGCACTCTGAAGTTTTATTTCGATTTTATCTGTAAACCAGCAAACCTCTTCTGTCGTCTGCTTTAAAAAAAAAAAAAAAAAAAANAAAAAAAAAAAAAAAAAAATCCAGTTTCAGTCAGTATGATAGTAATCAGGGTGTGGAAATAATTTTTGATTCACATGAGATTAGAATTTCCTTGAAGACACTGAACCACAGGCTGGCACTGTGCCAAAGTGTCAAATCTGATTTACAGACACAAAACATGTTGCAGCATTTGAGTGGCAGCGATGGTGAATCCTTTTTGCTATCTTAATTCTCCTAAAGTTTGGCCTTTATTTGGTACTTTAACACATTAAGAAAAAAAGAACTCCTTTACCACAAAAAAATGACAAGTACAGGCTTGTGAAAATCAGGACACATCTGCACATTTTCAGCTTGTTCTTGTCTTTTGATTCTTAAACAAGTAAATTAACATAAAGAAGAGGAAATGAAAGAAAATAAATAATGTATATATAGATATTAGTATTATATAGTACAATATAATATAGCATAAAAATAAATAATAATCAAGAATAAATCTTTAAAATTCTGAAAAACATTAATTTTTCAAATTATTGGTTTTAGAAAGTTGTTTATTTTCTACTTGAATATTGAAAATTCTAAATAAATAAGTAAATAAATTTTAAAAATCAAGGCAAATTTTTCCTCAAAGTATTTTTAAAAATTCCAAAATGTACATTAAAAAAAGAAAAAAGGTTGATTCCAGAAAACTCTTGCATATTTGATTATCATGTGATTCATTTTTGTTGGAGTCAGCAACCACTTTTTGTGGTTTTTTTCTGGTTTGGCAAAGTACAGACTTTCGCAAGATCTGCAAAATCTGTCATCCTGTCCAGTAAAAGATTTTTTTTTTTTTTTTTTTTTACAGTGTCACTTTAAAGAAAGAAGTAAAATCGCAAACTAAGTGTTAAACAGCTTCAAGGCTGGTTTTAATAAAGGCTTTCACACTAACAGGAATTTTCTCTGGCCAATGGGAGTTTATCGTTTCCTGCTGCAGTTAAAATCTTTCCTTTAAAATCTTTCATCGCTGATTCATTTGACTTTTGTCTAAACTGTGTCAACTTGTCACTTTGTTGTTTTTGTTCAGCACTTTTCTGATGATTAAACTGTAAACTGAAAAAAGAGAAAAACTGAAAAAAAAGGATAAGATCAAATTAATAATTGTGGAAAGATTTGAATAGTTCTTTGACATTAAAAGTTTGATTTTTATCAAATTTCACACTTAAGTCACATGAGAAGTAATGCTTTTGCATATTAGATATTCACAAAAAAATGTTTTGAGATCATAATTCTTTAATAAGTATGAACATTTCCAAGCTATTTAGCTTGTGAAGTTATAAGTTAGTAGTTAATTTTTCACATAAAATGAAATAGTGAGGGATTAAGATTAAATATGTTAATTTGTTTTACATAGTGGGGTGTAATGAACATTTGGGCCTCTAGATGGAGCCAGTAGGCATTAGGCATTTTTAAAAGTGTTGGTGAATAAAGAAAGTTATGATTCCTTGACTGTTTGTTAAACTCGACTAAGTTTCAGGTGGAAAGTACAAGAGTGGCTTTACAGGTTTCTAAAGAGGAAGTATTCAGAAACACCCTGTGACTCTTTCTCATAAATACAACCAGGAAAACAGTGATTGGGTAGAAGAGAAACACGCCGCAACCATGAATCACAAAGGCAAGTTTATCATTTATTTATTATACACTTTATATTAAATCCAGTTTGTGTTGATCTTGATTTAATACGTGATCGGTTATTTAAAAAAAACATTTAATATCTTTCTGCTTTTACTTTCGTTTGTGTTTTACAGGGAAATTCTGTTGATTTTGCGCAGGTAGAGTTACCGAAGTTACTGTAGATAATTATAATATTGTTATAATAATGTTAATGAGTACTTTATTCTTTTTTTTAACATTGACAGTATTACACTAATGCATTTTTTAAAATTACTTTGATGGTATTGAGAGACTCCATGCAAGTTCCAATCAAAACTTAGTGACAGCGTATAAGTAGTAAAATGTATTAAGTACTAAAGTATGAAAATGAACAAATGAACAAAACTCATTTCTGTAAGTTCTGCGTAGTATTGTGAGTCTGATACTGCTCTGTAATGTTGAGCTTATAAAGGAAATTGATAAAACGGAGATACATGTAAATTTATTCTGATAAATGATCATGCTTTAGATTAAAAACCTGTTTAACGTGGTTAACAAACGCCAAAAAGAAAGACATAAACTTATATGAGATTAATTAAATGATTTCCTCCTGTTTTAAATTCTGATCATGTAGATACTTTATTGAAAACTTGCCAGGTTTGGTTCTTTTAACGACGCGTTGTAACAAAATCCTTTAAATTCTTGCTGATTCGACTTCCGTTCTCTGTTTTGCTTGTCATAGTAACTGATGCTGCACTGATCTCTGATGTGATTGGTTAATTTTCCTGCTCGTTCAGTTTCATTTCTGGTCTTGTGACAGTGGATTTGAATTAATATGATAAAACACTGTGATTTACGCATGCGTGGATTTAAGTATACACAGTAGGGACGGGTCCCTGAGGAAATGCGGCCGGCCGTCCAGAGTGGTTAGGGACCGTCATGAAAGTGCAGTACTTAAAACAAAAAAAAAAATTAGGTGTCCTAATTGTGCGTTTGCATAGAAATCTGTATACATCTAAAATACTTTCACTTAAAACTTTTTTCTTTTTTTTTATACTTTGACAAGAACCATCCCACCATACTACAAGAACAATTTCCCATTATATGATCTTGCTGGGTAGTATATGTTTTTTGTTTGTTTTTGCGTATAAATATATAATAGATTTAAAAGCAAGGAATCTATATAGTTTTATAGAATTATAAGCAAAAACTAAATGTAACTTTGTTTTAAATCTGTATAACATATAACTATAATGCATATAATATACAGTATATCTGTATAACAATGGAAAAAGTGTTTGTAGTTGGTGAGGTTGACTTTGAAATAATTGAAATGGCAGCTGTAAGCCGTTGTAGAAGCAAACCTGAGATTCTTCAGCTCTGTTCTCTTTCAGTCTGTTCATTTACTCCATGACTCGAGAGTTTCCTGCAGTAATAAAATGATTCATTCATCACCCCACAGCAGTTCTCCAACATGTATCTTCAAATCATCATCATACATGCGTCATACATGATGTTTGTGGCCTGTTTAACTATAAATAACTGGAAGGTCAAGCTATGAATTAAATGCTGTCATAATGGAATTTCCTTATGGAGGCTTGACTGTCTGCATCACACATCAACGCATCATTGTTTTACCTGCAGAAACATGATCAAATAGAGAAAACTGGAGGAAAAGCAGCTGTTTAAATGAACTTAGGCGACTGAAAACCTGTGCACAGACATGCGCGCACATGCACACACACAAACACACACATTCGGTGAGGTGCATATGTACAACTTTATGAAACCAGCTTATATGTTAACACTACATTTACATCACCAGGTACTCGTGACTTCATTCTTATTTTTACTCACATGTGGCTCATATCAGATACTGTATGTGCTGTGAACAGTAAAAAAAAAAAAAANTAAAAAAAAAAAAAGAAAAGAAAAGAAAAGAAAAGAAAAGAAAAGAAAAGAAAAGAACAAGGAATCAAAGAATCTCTTCACACATTCATATATGTGAATAAATCTGATATGTTTGCACGTCATAAAATGATGTGACAGTTTTCTACTTTGTCCTCATTTGAATGACAGCAGCAATGGTTGCTGCACAAACCCACGGTGCAGCAAGTCCTCTAATCCTCCTTCTCTGCTGTAAAATATGAAAATCGTTGCAGATCTTTGACGATGCTTCAGAAAGCAACAATTTCTATAGTTATTTCTGTCTCATAATCAACACAAACTTTAGCTCCACCTTGGAAACTGAACCCTCATTTGCACATGCAGATTGTTTCAGGTCTAAACCATGTAAATGTTGTTACTGGATATGGATCGCTTAATAAAAAATGATGTAAAGATTATATTTCAAAAAATCGTGTTGGCACTTCAAGACCTGTAGTTCTAAACACGAGTTTGTACCTGAATCGAGACATTTCAGTGATTTATGTATGACTCGAGTATCAGCATTAAACATAAAATTCACTGATAATTTAAATAAGTAATTTAATCACTCTACATGATTGTTATTTCACATATACCAATGTAATATGAGGTTTATGTGAAATAATGGGATCTTGCATGCATGATCCCAATAATAAAAATTAATTCATACCAATATGATAAAAAGAATCAGCCTTTAATAAAGTTTTACAAATATGTCACACAAATAACATAACTAACTATAATAGGGCTTTCTAAAATAATATTTTTTTAAAAAAAAGGTTGGACAAAAAACAAAATCAAACTTTCAAGTGAGCATTTGTTGGGCTATGAACTCAGTTATATCTCATACCTGTGTGTGTGGAAACATGATCTGGTGTTTCCGATACTTGGGCCAGGCGTGACAATCAAACAGGCCGGGTGTCTTTCACCGCGAAGTTCCTGTGGCTGAAGGTGTGTCAGTGAACTGCTCACACTCAGATGTCATACCTGCAGCTCACTGCTGAAAACCACTTCCTCCACACATAGAAACATTACTCAACACACACCAACAGATTCAACTTAGTTCCTCATGAGCAGCAACAGGTTATTCTCTTTCAGACACGTGAATTCTGTGAAATGGAACAAAACTTAATTTCTTGAGTTCATGCATTCAAATGTGTGTTCAGAAACATGATTCAAGAGTTTTATCAAGATGATTATTGAATTAATTAAAGAGTTCACAGTCATTTCTTTCAGATCTGAAGGCAGAATTAATCCTGTTGGTTGAGTTGGGTTGAGCTAAAGATCTGAACATTTTCTGCCAGAGAAACATTAAACTGTAGGAAGATAAACTCATCAAAGGTCAAAGGTCTCCTCTTGACAAAGGTCAAAGGACTTCCTGTGTCTTGATGTGGTTCTTGTGTGTGTGTGTGTTTACAGGCCTGATGTTTGGGAGCCTTCTGCTGGTCTTCCTGTGCGTCGGGGTGTCGGCCATGTTTGATGGCAATCTCACCCTCCACTGGAAAATATGGAAGAAGATGCATGGCAAGACGTACAGCTCAGAGGTATTTTTAAGAAATGTTTGCATAAGTAAATTGGTTTTACTTGTATTTTAATAACAAACCCTCAAACGTAACACCTCTATAGGTTTACCTGTGACCTTATGCTCTCTCTTCTCCATGTGTGTTGAGGCAGAGGACGTGCGCCGCAGGGAATTGTGGGAAAAGAACCTGCTCCTCATTACCATCCACAACCTGGAGGCCTCGATGGGCCTTCACACCTACGATCTCAGCATGAACCACATGGGAGACCTGGTGAGATGCCCTCGCCTGCTTTAGTGATCAAATGTCGGCTTTATTTGTCAAATATTTCTCACTTTTATTATGTATGACCAAAGTGTAAATGCAGTTAGAAGCTAACGAGCTTGAACTGATAATTTAGTATCATTAGGTTGTGTTTTTTAGTAATTAGGTTAGGATAGGAAGGCTGACCCGGTAGATCTGTCTTTCACTTGTTGTCATTAGAGTTGAAGCTCTGCACACCGATAGGACACCCACACAGGTGTTTTAGGTGATTAAATGACCTCTCATGACTGTGTGGGTGCCCATATGAAACATCCAGATAATCAGATAGTAGCAGGACCTGAATTAGAACAATAATATCAGCTTTATTTGTCTTGTGTTTGTTAATCAGAAGAGTGTGGCTAGTTCGACCTTGAAAGCTCACATAGGCTAACAAGCTAACTTAAATTAATTTCAGTAGATTGCACTTTTTTGGTTCGTTGTAGGAGATGTAACAAGGCTGGATTGCTGACCAATCAGCAAGCAAATGGGCCTCCAGGAGCCCCAGAGACCTGTTGTTCTCTGTTTCAGATGATCACAGGTTCCAATAAAACACCCACACAGGTGTTTCCACTTCTTTTAGCAAGGACTGTGTGGGCGTGTATGAGTACAGATGCATTATCCAGATATAAACAGGTACTATTATCATCTGAGTTAGAACAGTCCTAAGGTTTTCTGTGTTTGTTTGTTGGTTTGGTTTGATACAGACTAGTATGACTAATTTGTTCTGAGAAGTTCAGCCAGGCTAACAAGTTAATGTAAATTAATATAATTAGACTGCACATTTTTTAGTCCTTATTAAGAGATGTAACAAGACTAGATTGCCTAACAGTCAGGAAGCAAATGGGGCTCCAGGAGCCAATGAAACACCCACACAGGTGTTTTCAGTTGTTTTAGCAGTTAAAACTTCTCAGGACTGTGTGGGTGTATCTGAGTACATATGCATTGTCCATATACAATCGGAGTCATATTATCTGAATTGAAGAAGTAACATTAGTTTTGATTATTTGTTTGTTTGTTTTTTTGTTTATTGATACAGACTAGTATGGCTAGTTTGTTTTTAGAGCTAGGCTAACAGGCTCCGCTAGGCTAACAAAATAAGCTAAATTCATACTGTTAGACTGAATATTTTTGATCAATAACAAAAGATATGACAAGACTGGATTACCTACCAGGTAGTGACCAACTGGGCCCAGAAACCTGTTCTTCACTGTGTGTCAGTTATTACAGGTTATTACATCTCTGGAACACCCACACAGGTGTTTTCACTTTGGCTGATTAGACCACTTCTCAGGACTGTGTGGGTGTAAAACCAGGATGTAAATGAAAAAACATAATCCAAATATGATATTAATATCAACTGATCATTACTGTTGAGCTTGTTTATACAAGCTAATATGGCTGCTTTGAATGTTGAAGCTCAGTTAAGCTAATCTTGATAATTTCATGAATTTCTATTTTATAATTTTGGTAAGTAGCAAGAGATGTAACAATGCTGGGTTGCTGACCAGCAAGCAAATTGGCCCCCAGGGGTCCCAAAAACCTGTGGTTTGCTGTGTTTAAATTGATTAGAGACTCTTCACATTAATGGAACACCCACACAGGTGATGTCTTCTCAGGGCTGTGTGGGTGTCCAGGGATGGAAACGAATACAGATATATTATCCAGACAACAGATAATGATCCATTTATGATCGAGTTCTTCACATCGAGTCCTTCCTTCATTTGTAAGGACTGTTTTTTTATTGGCAGAAATGTCAAGATTTTATTTTAACAAGCCAAACATCGTCCTGTCTCATAAGGTTTTTACAGTACAGCATTTTAGGTGGCAAATAAAAGACAAATTTAATGAAAAGTAAAATTACAAATATGAGTTTAGTTTCCACAGGGTTCATTTTTAGCACTCAGGCTTCACTTTGCCTTTTCCACCTGTCAGACTTTATTTTGCCAGGAAAAAAACCCCAATAATTTACTGTATATTATTTCAGGTCATTAAACTAAACTTAGCTAATGGATGATTTCTGCTTTGAGCTCGATCAGCACATATGTTAAATCACTTGTATTCTGGGCCAAATTAAATACGCGACAAATACTTGAACGGTAAATAACTGTTACTTTGGCCAAATCGTTTAACCTGCTTTTACCCGAGTTTCTTCAGTCTGAGTTTCTTTACTAACATTTGAATTGATTTTCAATCAGATTCCCTGTACTTGTTGATTTATTGATCTTTATTTAGACTGTGAGGAATGTGATTCCTGCAGGAAAAACTGAAGAGGAAGTAAACTCACTGCTCAAATTCACACTTAAAACTGCACAAAGGACATTTTTGAGTTCCTCTACATATAGCCATGATTGTGTTGTTTCTTCATAGAGCTGCAGGACTTGCCTGTACAGTGAACAATGAGGCCACAGTGAGTAAAAATGTGACAGGCTGAAACATGTTTATCTGACTGGCTTCTGATTTGATGGGCTTTATTTTGTGTGTTGAATGCAAAGAAACCAGTTCAGATACCTTATTTTTAATTTCTAGTGCATTTATTTTCTTCTCAGAAAAAAAAAAAAAAAAACCTTAATGGAAAAAGTGAAAACAGTTATCATACTTTCCAAAATATTATTATTAAAACTGGATTATAGCTGTTTTTTGCTTTTTGCTTCTTTTAAGAGATATTGGTGAAAAAATAGATCATTTATAAAATAGATTGCTAGGTTTGAGGGGTTTTGAGGATTATTTTAAAGTAGTAATTTTTTTAGTTCCCAAAACTTCCTTTGGAGATTAGATATCTGGAATATCAGGACATTTTTTCAAGTTTATTCCAGACCGGAACAAGACATTGTCCAGGAGAAGGCTTTTAAAAAAAATTAAATAAAAACAGCTAGCAATGAGTAACATGACACCTAAACAAACAACAGTAATGTGGGGTTTAGAGTGAAACTCTTCCACAGCTGCACATTTTATCATTATTCATCATCTTCTTCACAGACCCAAGAGGAGATTTTTCAATTTTACGCCACATTGACTCCTCCTACTGACCTCCAGAGGGAGCCACAGGCTTTTGTAGGGACACCCAGCGCTCCTTTACCAGAGAGTGTGGACTGGAGACAGCAAGGCTATGTGACCAGAGTCACAAACCAGGTTGGTTGAGATCTGAAGGTTCGATCCTCATTGTTGATGATTTTTTAGCTTCATGTGTCACAGTGACACAGCGGCCTGTGATGTCACTGTTCTCTCACTTCCTGTTTTCATCCTGCTTCTGGTTAGTTTCAGTTGAATCAGTTTTTTTTTTCTTTTTTTCATCCACTTTGTTTTGACTGCTGTGTCACAAGACTATAGGCAGGATTCATAAAGTTTAAGACTTAGCGTGTCAATAAAGCAAATATCATCATGTAACCATGTTCCCTCATTCATAAACGCCTGTTACTGGCATCTTTTCCTTACTTTTGCTTTACATTTGCGATACTGCCGTATTTCCATATTTTCAGAGTAATATGTGGATTTATCTCTTAAAATCTCTTAAAATGTGGAGCTCTAAATTAGAATTTATGTTTCCTTTGCTGACTTAAGTTGTCAATGTCACTTTGACACCAGAGGAAGCATTATAAAGTGTGACTCTTTACTACGAAGAAGCTCATAACACGTCCATCCTCTGCTTTTAGCTTTAAAGATTTATTGGGGCAAAAAGCTTGTGGCCGATTCTGTGTTGCATAGGGTTAGGGTTAGGGTTGGGGTTATGGTTAGAGGGTTTGGTTTTAGGGTTAGGGTTAGAGGGTTAGGTTAATATTAGGGTTAGAGAAAATGCATTGAATCTTCTAGAATACACAGAATGAAAAGATTATACAGAATATTTAGATTTCTCCACAGCTGCAGGAATATGGTGCAACACCAATTAATATGCTTGAATTAAATCTAATAATTCCTAATAAAGCATTTAACTCTGGAATTTCTGAAGTTATGAGAAGCTCATGGAGTTTTACAGACATGAAACAGATTCACTCCATTTTTTTTTTACAGTTTGTACACATTTATCCTGCTCCTTTGAATCCAGGGTTCTTGTGGCTCCTGCTGGGCTTTCAGTGCTGTGGGGGCCCTGGAGGGCCAGTTAGCCAAGACCACAGGGAAGCTGGTGGAACTCAGCCCCCAGAACCTGGTGGACTGCTCCTCCAGATATGGCAACAAGGGCTGTAATGGCGGCTTCATGCACCAAGCCTTCCGGTACATCATCGACAACCATGGCATTGACTCAGAAGCCTGCTACCCTTACAGAGGAGTGGTCAGTTACTCCTTTTATTACAGACAGAATAATACCTAGTGTTTCCATGACATATCTGTTAAAATACCACAGTGGGAAGTATCTAAGTTCTTTTGTACAACCTACTTGCACATTACATTACTGACAACCATTTCCCAAAACATACTAAAAATTTTCAATATTAGAATCTATTTTGTCAGTTCTACCTTCCAGGTTGCCATTGGTTTCAGTTCATTCCAGCACGCTGTAAAAATCAACTTGTTGAGACTTGTAACATGCTTGAGATACGTAATCCATCACAGCAATTACAATGTCTATTAATTTTTTTTTAATTATTATTTTTTGTCTAAATAACTTTAGCTTTTTAACTTTGGCTGCCAGTCCAACATAGAATTGCATGGAAGAATATATATGTCTCCCTCTGGGAATATACTGTAGTCCCAATGGAAGACAGCTTTTACCAAGAAACTAAAAACAATTGTCATTTCTACAATCATGCATAAGTGTTAGAAGGCAAAACATTGAATTTTAAGGTGGGTGTATCACCTGAACATTTGATTCTGAAAGATTAGGGAATTTGAAAACAATAATATAAACATAAAATATGGTTTTATGATTTTGAAATTGGTTGTCGGTAACATAACATATATACAGGTAGTATTTAGCAGGCTTAAACATGCAAAATTGCCGGTATGGTCCTTTAAGACCTGTGTCTGATTTAATCAGTGCTAAGCTACTGGTACTTGACTATTATCATTTTGAGAGACATGTTTTTTACTGTGCATTCCAGGTAATGTCAATCAAACCCTATGTTACCTGTGTTTCATTAATTTATTCTTTTTTTTTAATTTTAACCTAACATCACTTGATGTTACCTTAACATTAGACCCTAATTAACTCTAACTCTTTAAAAAAGGACAAGTTAATTTGTAAAAACTGTTGCAGAAATGAACAAATAAAAATTGAAGTATAGATCAAAGATGTATTAAAGTACACATTTACTGGCATCAAGGGGCAGCAAGGGCCGCCATTCTGGACAATTCCAATATTTTCCTCTGAAATGTCACGATATGTAATGACACCTAGAAAGAAAATGGAAATACTCTATGAAATACCTCCATTTTGCTGCAGTACTTGAGGAAATATACTTTACTTTGCCTTCATTGTGACCCTGCTGTCTTCGTTTTTCAGCAACAAGTATGCCATTACAACCCTTCATGCCGTGCTGCCAACAGCTCGAGCTACAGGATACTGCCTCAGGGCTCTGAGATGGCACTACAACAGGCCGTGGCCACTGTCGGACCCATTTCTGTGGCGATTGACGCAACACGGCCAACATTTCATTTCTACCACAGTGGTACGAAAGTACTTCATTATCTTTCTTAATACAAATGATATCAATTTGTGTGTATTTTGAAAGAACCAAATCTACCGGCCATGTTTTCACACCCACTGCTGTGCTTTCAGGCGTGTACAATGACCCGTACTGCTCCCAGAGGGTCAATCACGCCGTGCTGGCTGTGGGATACGGCAAGCTGAACGGACAGGACTACTGGCTGGTGAAGAACAGGTAGGATCATTTCACACGCCCTCTTTGCCTTTTTATAATACTCTCAACATCTGTGTATGCCATACGGGGTTGATTGATAAGTTCTGAGCTTGACACATAAGGAAGTGAGC
Source organism: Lucifuga dentata (assembly GCA_014773175.1). Classification (NCBI taxonomy): domain Eukaryota; kingdom Metazoa; phylum Chordata; class Actinopteri; order Ophidiiformes; family Bythitidae; genus Lucifuga; species Lucifuga dentata. The sequence continues at coordinate 54,025 of VXCM01003288.1, forward strand.
AAGGGCTTTAATACTTTATGGGGAAGCGACGTAAATCCTACGGTGTCTTTTTTTGCACATCAGCTGCACTTATTTGAGCTCAGTGATTATAACCTACAAGTTAAAGTGGCGCTCGAGGCTCTGTCAGGTGGACAAGATGGACAACGTGAACATGACTATGAGTATGAACTCTATTTATGTATTTATTTGTCAGGGACTATGCTCATTGATCAACAGTAAAACATAAAACTGTAAATGAGCCAGAGTTAGCCCAAAAGGTGAATTTTCATCTGCATTCCCTGCATTCATCTGCATTAAAACACACCCTAAAATCCAATAAAATTAATTAATACAAATGACTATAAAATACATATCATCATCTCAGTACTACAGTGAAAAATAAACAAAATACAACAAAAGATACACATAGACAGATTATCGATGTAGTAACAATAACAATAGAACAATCTGCTGCAGAAAGCCAAACATCTAAGGTAAAAAAAAAAAAAAATNGTAAAAAAAAAAAAAAAGATTCACAAAAAACAAAAAACAAAGACAATAATAACAAGCAACAGGTACAAACAGCATAGCTATGAAACATCAAGCACAAAACAGCACAAGTAATAAAAAATATCAGGCAAAGACAAAAACAGTCAACACAAACAGGCAGCTAGTATGTTAATGTTCACAGGTTTCATTCCTGATGATGAGCCACCATTCTTATTGACCTGAGAGGTAAGCATTAAAGGATCATACCGTCTATTTTGTATGTCTGAGCTAATATATTAAATTTTCATACATGTGATTGTCAGTAACCTTACGTGTATGAAAATTGAATATTAACCTCAAACATGCAAAATAGCCAGTATGGTCCTTTAAGTTCTCTAATCTGCATTGGCAGTAGATTCCACTCTACTGCAATAGAGAACGCAGACTGACTGGCACACATCTATGATTGTGGCTTTTAACTTGTTCAGCATGTCCCCTGGTTCGGCCTTTCAGTCTTTCTCTTCTTCCTGAACATGAAAAAAGACTTTAGCTGGAATCTGTTTGACCTCATTTGATGATGTCATGTCACTATGGAGGATTGTTTTGGTTTTCTATTAAACCGAGTTAAAATCCAGTTAGCATTATTGGCAGAAGTGTGTCGAGTTGGAAGGAGAGAGCATCGGTGTATTATTTTAATTTCATTTCTTTTTTTTTCTGCCTTTTCTGTCCAGCTGGGGGACAACTTTTGGAGACCAGGGTTACATCCGAATGTCACGCAACAAGGGCAACCAGTGTGGCATCACTAACTACGCCTGCTACCCCATCATGTAGCTCCAGAGCACCAAGAAAACTGAAATAAACTAATGGTGAAAATTAGCTGCTTTCTACAGTTTCATGTTGATTTTTACATTTTTCTACGTTCTATGTTTTTATGACTCCCTTTATTGCACCTTTTTGGGATAAAAATCTATGAGACACCAATAAAATACTAAGGTTTAAATGTGTATTTTTTTTTTATAATCAAACTTTTTTTTTTTTTTAATCTTGAGAGGAAATAAAGTTCTATAATTGTAATCATGAATGTGCTGATCTGCTTTGTCCTGTAATGTTGTTTGGATATTTGAGGGGAAACATTTTTATGTGCAGTAGAGGAAGAAATGCTTCAATACTTTACCATGTAACAGTAGCAGTACCACATAAAAAATACTACATTATACATATAATTCTTGTATTCAAATTTGTACTTAAAGGGGCAAGAAACATCTAATAAAGTCGTTTTTCTCGTTATAGCAGGCCAGATTAAACCCCTGCCAAACTATACTCAGGTATAGTCTGGTCTAGGCCAAAATATACCCCAGGGTATAAAATAGCCCAGGCTGGTTTTATACATATATATGGCTCAATATCCAGAGTTTCTTTCCATCATGACATAACATAGAAGACTGAGGTCTAAATGTCAGAGTATTGTCATTCAGGATGCCAAGAAAATTGAAGCTGTATTGGAGATTCACCAAATTTTAAAAGTTGTTGCAATAACATGCTTACTTTTTGATAAATTCAGGGATACTTATTTGTACCAAACCAATCATATATTTTATTCAGCTCATGATTCATTGTAGTCTGCACTTGATTAGTTTGTAATGGCATTTAAGCGATTAAAATTGTGTACTGTAGTGGATAAGGTTGTCATCAGCGTATGAAATAAAATCAAAAACCTACTGTATCCTGGAATATTTTGTGTCTGGGTGTGGGGTATAATCTGGCATTGGGGGGTATGAAATAGCCTAGCCTAAGTAACACCCTGGGATATAAACTGGACTAGTCCAGAATATATCTGAGGTATATTCTATATAACAGGCTAGCCCACTTTAACTCCGAGGATAGTCTGGGTCCATGTCTTTAGCCTTTGTGACAATTTGCATCATAATTACAGGCTCAATGGCATCTCTGGCCTGGACCACAACCTTACAGGTCTTGAAAGCTCAGCTTATTGTGCAGTCAAAGTTGCTATCTGCAGCTTTTTCTATATCCTCTGCAGCGCACACCATAAAGCCTGGCCTGGTCTGAACAGGCACGTTTTCAACAGGCACTGCTAGTTTCTGCATTAAGTACTCATCAGATGGTCTGAAGTCACAATAACAAATAATCACTAGTTCAGGCAGAATGTATTGATCTGTAATAGTGACTTTGGTGAAGCTCAGACCACATTTAACTTATTAAAACAAATCCAAGTTCCTCAGGTTCACAAATGTTTCCATGGCAGTGTATTTACAGCGGATAGAAATTGAATAGGNCCCCCCCCCCCCATTTAACAATTTTGTTTGACATTTTGTTTATTTGAAGCCTAGAATTAAAATGCAATAAATCCATATTTTTCCTACTTTTTCCTCATCTGACCAGAATACTTAACAGTTTCAAAATGAAAAATTAGGTCAAAAAAGTTTCTTGCATTAATTGAAAATAAACAACTGCGATATCTACGTTAGATAAATACGCACCCCTATAAGTGTCATTTATGCCGGGGACATGTCCCCACCACTTTTTGAAATGGCCAGTTCTGTCCCCATCACTTTTTAAAAGCATAATTTGCACCAAGAAATCTTAACTAACAAATTACAACGTTTTGAGAAAGATTTATTTGCACAATAAGAATACATACAATGCAATGTAAATATAGAAGAAACAAATGTCTTTCTATTTGTATTTTATCATATTTTAGGCAGTGATATTGGATATATTGTTGTCGCTGGGCTGACTGACATACACTTGTGCTTTCTACAGTAGATGTGATATATTGGCATTGTTTAATTGACATGGTGTTGCAGCTGTGCGGTCGACATTGTGCGTTTTATGCTGAGTATGTCACAGTTCTGCATGTCTGGTCTCCTACTCACCTGCCATTTCTGCCTGCCTGGTCTTCAGCTCCTCACCTCAGTTCATCAGCCCGATTCACTTCAGGTGTGGACGCTGTCACTGATTTGGACCAATTAGGCATGGATTTAAGCCTCAGTCTCTCACTCACTCATTGCCAGATTGTTCTCTGCTATCCCTGATGCAAGACTTTCCAATGTTTCTCTGTGGACTGATACTCTGTTACCGAACCTGCCTGTCTTGGACTAACCTGCTCGTCGTTTCCCTGGTAACCACCTCTGCCTTCTGTCTCCGACCTCGACTTTTGTCCCAGCGTCTGGATTTCCCGTCTGTCAGTCTCTGTGTGAGCACTTTGTCTTGCCTGTTGATTTGCCTGCTTCTGTGCTGGATAGTGGACTCAATAAAAGAACTTAACCTGTCAGCGTTGTACTGTGTGCTGCACTTGGGTCCAAACCACACCCGTCACAGAGTATTGTCGTGTTGTCGACTCTGTAGTAGCCTAACCCCTTTTGATGTGCCATTATGCAATTTTTTTCCTGCAGTAATTTTCTACTCTGACCTCATACCAATCCCCCTATTACACTGCCTAAAATCGCACATGTTGAAGACCATTTAAAAAAATGTTTTTTTTATCTGAGCCCTTATGTCGCCCATCACTTTTCAACACAAAGGGATGCCCTCGTGCACAACCTCCTGCATTCAAATTGTCTTCTCGATCACATAAATTAATTGTCCAACCTGTTTGGAATCACAGAAATTAACTTTAGAACTTCAATAAAAGCTGCTGTTTGCTGTTGTCCTTCATATTGCTAAGAAATTGCATGCAAACAACTTTTATGGGATTAATAGGAAAAAATATGGATTTGTTGCATTTTAATTAAAGGCTTTATTGTTAATAAAATATCAAAATTGTTAAATGGGGTGTATTCATTTTCTATCCACTGTTGTATGTAAACAATAATGAAAAGATGTACTCAAGTGGCCAATGAAAATGTGCTAAGAGGAGAGTAAAGTTTATATGTGCATTATTTCCAATCAGTTGAAAAAAGAAATGGTGGAAAAAAAAAAAAACTGAGATGGGATGAAGATGAGAAGGACTGAAAGGAAAGAAATGGAGGGAGGAAAGGAAAATGATATAGAGGGTTAAAGGTAAAATCGTGAACTGCAACGAGTAAACATAAATGTAGTGGAGTATGTGACAGAATTTTCCTCTGAAATGGAAGTACTCAAGTGTCTCAAAGATGCAGTAAACACAGTAATCGAGTAAAAGTACTTAGTCGCTTTCCACCTCTGTTTCCATGTTTAATACTGGAGAGACAATAGATAACAGCCGTTTTCCTCCTTCCTGTTACAGTGATACACATCAGGGTTTGAGCAATATGTCAGTTTACCGATCAGGCCGGTGTCGGCCTTTGAGTAAATATCAGATCTGGTGTTGCTGCTGTCGATATGGTGGAGGCAACGATTTGATTTTACACAAACTGCTTCAGGTTTGTCAGCGTGTTAAAGCTGCCATGAAATCTGCCTGAAAGGATCCTCTGACTCTTTGGGAAAATTGACGTGTTGGTCAATTTAGCTTTTACATGTTACAACAGAAGGAACAAAAGAACAAAAATCAATACTTGTGTCTGTGGTAAATATCTGTGCACACATGCTGACGTGATAGCACACACACGGTGTGTTACCTGCCTGTAGGCAGAAACATCGTCTTACATAAGAAGAAAGACATTTTTGTATTTTTTTTTTCTATCAACTCAAGCTGCCAATTTTCCGGAATGTCCTTTACAATCTGCTAACCTCAGAGTTTTATTAATGTGAGTTTTACAGTCCAAACATTTAAGGTGGGATTTATAAAGCTTAGTGAAAGACTGAACGTGTCCATATGGACAAATATGGTCACGCAACTACATTCACTCATTCATAAATGCCTGCTACCGCCATCTTTTAGCATTTGCCTTGAAAGGGGTGTTACTGCAGTAATTCCTTATTTATGTAAATGTCAGGAAAGAGATCCACAAAACACACTGTCACGCAAAAATGAAGACTTGTTTCAGTCTGATGGTAAATTTCATTTTTTAACTGTATTTGCCTCACATACGTTAGTAACCAATAAATTTAACAGATAAGCTCAATCAGCTGATTAGTATGATGGAAACTTAGAATTCTCTATCATTTAATGCTTATTAACAGTCATAACCAGTTTTCAGTTAGATGGAAAAATACTTAAATGTGTCTATGTGGATGTTTTTGGTCAAAGTCCTGTTTTGCTGTAACGTGGAACACACAGATTGACGAGTAAAAACCCACATGATCTGTATAAATCAATACTGACAAGACAAAGATAGAAACCACAGATGTGTTGTTTTGTCTGTTTTCAATTAATTAGCACAAAAGCTAAGTTGCACAACTGTCAGAGAGGTAGAAGTATCTGGCTTACTGTTCAGCATAGAGATGAATGTTCTGATTCTCTTGCTGAGCAAAATAAATTCCAGCTGTAGGGCGATCAGAGTGGCTCGATTTCATCAGACTCGTCTCGCCCACCCACAATTTCGATTTCCACAACATTTAAATAGAAAGTTCTGATACTACTACACTACTACAGTACAGTACACTAGTGTAACATTAACAATAACTAGCAGCCCAACAAATCTCTTCATTATGCTTTTATTCTGGTTTTTGTTTATTCATGCGCTTTCAGTTCCTCTTCCATGACATTATTGCCTCTCACACACACTGGTATGATGAGCTCTCATTCACACATGTATAACCTGTGTGTGTAGTAGTGTCCATGCATGGTTATACTAGTGTGTATGCGCGTTTTCATATATGTGTGTGTGTGGTTATACTAGTGTGTATGCGCGCTTTCATATATGTGTGTGTGCGATATGAGGTTCTTAGTACTGTATGCGTGGTCTTCCGATGTGTGTAAATGAAACATGATTTTTGTCCTATACAGCGCTTCATACTGAACCAATATCACACATTCTCGTGGTGCTGAGCCTCTTCGTCTGCTGTGCTCTGCATCTGTCTCCCTCACACACACTCACACACACATTGTAATTGTGTAGTTTTTTTGTTTGCTAACTGAGTGTTTGGCTCATTATTTGCAGTTTTTTGTGGTGTATTTAAGATGAAGCAGGACTCTGTAAGCTCTGATGAAGCTCTGACGGCTGAAAAGTTTGCATCTGATGTTTCTATCAAACCTAAAAATGACGACCTCAAACACACACACACACACACACACAAAAANAAAAAAAAAAAAAAAAACATTTTCAATGCTTCATTTGTTGTTTCACAGCAAATGTGGAAAAACAATTTTCTGTTTTCTACCCTATATATTTTTCTCAGAATTTTTTAGAATTAATGTTTTCTAGAGTTTCTTGTTTTGTGGTTGGAGTTCTTGAATTTTTTTTTTAATCCCATTTTTCTTTAATTTTCTAAGAGTTTCAACAATAAACTTAAAAATTCAGAACTTTGTATAATCCACATATTCATGTTTTCTATTTTTTTTTTTTTTTTTTTTNTTTTTTTTTTTTTTTTTTTCGTTCTAGAATCAACAATGTTTTATATAAGCAGAGCACACAGAGCACATAGGAGAAACGTCAAGAAGCCAGAATTTGTGGTCCTGTTTTTCATGTGGCAAATTAATGAAAAAATTTGTAAAAATGACTTTAGACTCCAGAAAGTGGAAATTGAAGGTTTGAGAGGTGATATTCTATCGTGAATATTGTCAACTTCCAAGTTTAGCAGTGCAAAATACAAAATATCAGCATCTTCATTTAATAAAGTATCAGTAATGGCGTCAACATGTAGGTAGAAACACCACGTCTGAATAAATTCACAGCTCTGAGCATGCTATTGGGTTACAAATGAGTCATTTTTATTTTTTTAGTGCAACATCACAACAAACAATTTTCACATGAGGTATTCAAAGGGATTTTCTTTAGTTGTTGATACAAAATGTCCCACCATGATTGACGTTTAAAGTGTTGTGTATCTTTTTTTAAAGCCTTTGGTTGGTTAGCCACATTCATTATTAAGTCTAACACATGGACAAGAATGGCACGATAAAGCATGGTGGGTTGGATCCGAGCTGAGGAAACTCAGACGCAAATATAACACTTCCCTCAGCTCTTCCCCGTTTAAAGCTTTTTGTATGGATTTCATTAATTCCTACTTACAACAGTGGGATCAAACAGTATTTCAACTACACTAAACATTTTGGAAAAACAGGGGTGGGAAGGGTGGTTTTACAAATGTGGAAAAATAGCTTCTGTCTCCTCTGACCTTTATTTATTTTTTTATTTTTTATTTTTTGGGATGAGTGCTTGATTCTTGGGCTTTTTCTGTTACAGCAAGTCACATGATTCTAGCTTTCGGAAACAAGGAATAGGCAACGTTGATTACAGCAAGATCCTCCTTGCTTGGATTGTCACCTCCTTCTTTTTTTGGTCTTGAGAATGATTTTATTTATATACAGAACGTGGATAAATGGGACACTCTAGCATACTGGACTTTTAAACTTTGGCTGGATGGAGCCTGGTTTGGCTCCTGTTACAGATTGATTCCAGCACATTTGGTTTGGAGTAAAAGGCATGAAGAAGAGACGGATGGACAGACGAGATAGATAAGATAGATAGATAGACAGACACCCTGACAGGATGGATTCTTTGGTTAAGGAATATCTTTGCCACACAACATCTCACACAGTTGAGGTAGATGGGTAAAGTCTTCATGTACACACGGGGGGAAAGGTCGGGTACAGATAGGAACACTGGGGTTTACAGAGTCAAAAGACTTCCACCTCATGTCAGTTTCTCAGTTCCAGCTCAACATAAACTGTTTAAATACTCAGCACACGGACGCTAAACCCACTGGTGCTTTTGAATGCTCTGAGTGCTACGGTAGTTCTGATAGGGAACTGCTAAAACTACCCATGATACATAATGATTCAGCAGTTACCCATCAATCTTTGGTTGTCTTTTTGGTTTCATCATTAGCAAAAAGAAAAAAAAAGGTTATATCTTTGTGTTTTTCTTTATAAGTTAGCTTTCAGTTTGTTTTTGTTTTTTTCATTATTTAGACTCCTCTCAGAATTGCTCTGTAACAGCCTAGGCCTGGCTGCCGGCCTTGTTTCAGGGTTTAGTTTTTAGAAAAGCCACTAGGGGGTGCCGCAGGCTAAAATAGCATTGCAGATCACCTGCAGCAGCCAGCTGAATTCACCACACGCTCTCCTCCTCCTCCTCCTCCTCCTCCTCCTCCTCTCTTTCTCCACAAAAAAGGGATGAGCCTCCCTGTTTGACACGGAGCAGAAGGTGGCTCAACACAAAAAGCTTAGGCTCCTGTTCCGTGAGACAAAGAGAAACCTGAAAGGTGTCACCTCATCTTTGATACCATGACAGTAGCGAGCAGGGGTCGGCAGAGGAGACTCCAAGCTCTTTTATTTTTTTTTCTTTTACCNCTGTACAACGTCAACCACACACCCCCACCACCACCTCCTCTGCTCTCAGCATGCTTACAATTGTTGCTCATTAAAGTTTAATTTGGCTCCATGCTCCACTACTCCAACACCTCCTGTTCCTCAAACGCCCCCCTCCTACCAGCAGCACCACCATCCTCATTCTGGATGATTCAGCCACCTCTCTGATCTCACCCCCGCCCCCTCTGAATGCCCCCTAAAGCCCACAGGTCTGGCCAAGAGCGGANTCTGATCTCACCCCCGCCCCCTCTGAATGCCCCCTAAAGCCCACAGGTCTGGCCAAGAGCGGACCCCAGACCAGATATCCAGAGAGGAGACGGGATAAAAAAAGCCTTCCTTTTGAAGTCAACGAAAAAGTCGATGGCCTCTTTCATGACCGCCCGTCTTTCAAGTGCATGCTGTGAAGGGGGCCCCGGCAATCCCCCCATCCAAACGGTAAAGACACAGAAACAGAGAGAAAAAAGAAAGAGAGAGAGAGAGAGAGAGAGAGAGAGAGAGAGAGAGAGGGCAGAAAATGGTCAAGCTAACCTCGCCACTCTATGCCAACACTTACACAGAAAATGAATAAAAGAATAACAAATAAAAGAATAACATTTTTTAGGTGGTTCCTCCAGATTTTATGCATCCTGTGACAAAATCAAATCATTTGTGCCTGTGCAAGTCAACATTAGAGTGGGACGAGCTGCAAGGAGAAGCATAAGACCCCTATAAGATCTGGAATAAATTCTTATAACCCTACATTAACCAGAAAGGTACCCTAACAACTCCAACAGAACAAGAAGGAAACCAGAGTTCCCCAGAAGACTGGGAATAAATCCTACAATTTCCAGGAACAAACCCAACAAGACCATGAACCCAGAGATGTCCAGAAGACATTGAATAAACCCTAAGAAGGCCAGGAACACACCCTAAGAGTGTCAGAACATCAGGACAAATATTTCAGAACACCAGAAGACTAAGACCCAAACCCCTGAAGTCCAGGAACAAAAGTGGTGATCCCGGAAGGCCAGTAACAAACCCTCAGAACCCTACAAGACCCAAAATAAACCTTAAGACCCCAGGAATGAACACTACAAACCCCCCCGATGCCCAGGAACAAAACTGGAGATCACCAGAAGAACAGGAAGGAATGAATCATAAGAACCCAGAAAAACAGGAATGAACCTTAACAACCCGAGATGATCAAGAACGAATCCTGTTCTTGAGCTGGAAATCCTTACAGGAGAAACGAACCCTAGAACCCCTTTGGAACTGAGACAACTGGCAGAAGGCCTTGGCATGTGGAGGATGTTGATCACACTGAGTTGGACATAGACATGCGTGTCCGTGCTGCACAGGGTTTGGTGGGTGGGTGGGGGGAGTCACAACCATGCAGTCCCCAGGCAGATGCACAGTACACGTGTTTGCATGTGACCCTGAAGGACTCGCACTCAAAAGACCTTCAGACTTTAACTGGGTCCCCAGACACTCTGCACACTCTGGTCTGAACACAATTTTACAAGCAACCTGTGAACCAATGGGATGTCACATCATTATCATTATTGTTATTATCAATATTATTATTAATTATTATTATTATTACCACAACATTCAAACAAGCTTTGGCCTTGGCATTAATAAGAGCTGACCGCAGAGACATTTGCAAGAGTAAAGAAATCCCAATTAATCTAGAAAACATGGCCAGGCCTTAAAGATAAAGATACGTAACATCACTGGGTGGGGGTGGGTTGGNAACAGGTACAGATGTAGGGGAGGGTTCAGGCCGTACATTCAGGGAGGACAATGTTAATCTTTGGTATTACGATGGGATTCTACAGCTAAAAGTGCCCATCAGAAAAAAGTCTTGAGTTTCTCACAGACATACACAGCATTGTTAAATAAATACTTACAATATATAGATAGCATAAATAAATAACCAAATAAATAGAGAGAAGAAAGAAAAAGGAAAAAAGAATAAATACACAAATGCAGTAATAAATACGTTGATCAGATCAGCAATTGCATCTGAAACCTTCTTGCTCCGATTGAAACTATTGGCTATAAGGAGGCATGTTAAAGCCTTTCCTTTGTGGACCAAAAATGACCTTGTACATCAGCAGGGCTGGAACAACTGCCCCGCAACTTCCAACGTGGTTCTATAAATAGAGCGATGTGCTTGAAATCTGTACAAAAGAGCTGAAAGAATCACATTCCTCCATTTTCTAGATATCTGTAAAAAAAAAAATCATAATGGAGCCGAGGTGTGTACAGTTGAGTTGTTTGGAAATGCGAGTGGAAAAAAATACTACAATGTCACTATACATTGTGTCAGGTGTACCTCTTTCCTCTGGAACCCTTTGCTTTCAAAGGTTGTTTTCCTCTTTTTTTTCTTATTTTTGGCTGTTTTGGAGTCAACAAATGGCTATGGAGCTTCGGTTTGAAAGCTCCGTCAAAGTCTTAAAGCTAGACAGCTGCAGCAGCAAGTCTGTTTCTGCGTCCTACTTGTGTTTATTGATTTTTGTCCTGGTGTACAGCGAGATGCACTGCAGTTCCTCCTCGAAAACTCTGATTCATTCAAGGCAGGAACCATTTTTGCGAAAAAAAAAAAAACAGGAAAGGGCAGTCAAGATTCCTGTTGATGGTAAGTGATTGACAGCTGCGAGTCGCGGATGCTGCAGAACCCTCCTGATCATTTCAGGCTCCAAACTTGGAACACCGCCATATAGTCCTGGGAACCATCACCATGGAAACACATGCTAAGAAAAGGGGCATTAGGTATTTCAGGGAAAAGAATGGGATGTCATGTTAAAAAAATGCCTTTTTTTCCTCTTTCACCTTGATTTTTGAGAAAAAAAAGAGCCATAAGAACGTTGGGGGTTAATGTCTTCAGATGATGACGAACACTTTTGATTAAGTTACACAATGGAGCTCTCCAGAAGTGAGCAAACGGCACCTCTTGATTCTTCATGTTTGGAGAGATGACTATAGATCTGAAGGTACACCAAAAAATATGCTTCCTCCTGATTTGTAATACCCTCATTATCTCTAATCTACATAATCAAAATAATGCAATGAGATGGTGTCTATGTAAGGGTGTGACTCAAATCAACTTTGCACCCTTTGACTATACAAAGCAGGACCTCACATCCTACAATCATATTACTCTGGGTATCGCCCCCTTCCATTTCAAGGGAGTGATCTCGACTTTGGTTTGGAAAATGCTTCAAGAGACTTCATAAAAACATCTATAATAGCCGGCTCCATCACTCCTTCTGATAACAAGGAGGACATTTATTACGGCTGATCTCTGCCTAGACCAGTCTACATGCCCCCTTGCTCCTTCATCGCCCTCCCCACCACTCCTCCTCTACGGCCTGTCATCATGCCGTGCTGCAGGACACTGCGGAGGAGGAAACGCTGGAGCCCGAGGAGCCTGTAGAGGACGGGCGGCCCTCGTCCACCCACTTGTTGACGTTGCGTCGGCGGGCGTTCATGAAGAAGTTGCTGACGGTGGACAGCTCCAGGCCCAGCTGCTGGGAGATGGTGACCTGCAGCTCCTTGGTTGGGCGGTGGTTCTCCCTGAAGATGGCCAGGAGCGTACGCCGCTGCAGATCCGTGAACACCAGCCTGGTGCGCTTCGGGCCCTGGTTACGCTCCAGCTTGCTCTGCTCCTGCTCCTTCCGCTTGCAGGCTGAAGGCAGAAGGATAAAAGATAAATGAAAAAAGTGGAAGGGGGAAATAGGTTAGCTAACAGACCGGCCGGCTAACTAGGACAAATGGATTAAGTTGGGAGAAAGTGGATTTGTTGAAAGAAAACAGATTAGCTAAGCAACTTTGATTAGTTAAAAGAGATGAATCTGCAACTTGTTTCATTGTGCAGTAAAGGAATCAAGATGTTCAAGCTATTGCATGTTATTGCCAACGAGCTGCTGTAGGCTACTGGGATAAAAACAGATAACTACATCCAGGCCAAAGCGCTTCATTCCCATGGCTTTCATTAAGATCTTCATTCCTCTCTGGAAAACAGCGACCATAACCTTCAAATTCTGGTCTCATTACCATTTATCCATGCTTATCTCCAAAACAATAATCACACTCAAAATGACACATTAACAGCAGCTCAGTGTGTAAAGCTCTCATTTATAAAAAGGAAATAACCTTTGCAATAAGGAAACACGTGAACCTAATAACGATAATTTTCGGCCGTAATTTCTTTCTGCTCCAGCATTTTGCTGTTTTATTGCTAGGTGATAAATTGCATCTTAAAGCAACATACCATCCATTTTACATGTTTGAGCCTAATATATTCAGTTTTCGTACACGTAACGTTACTGACAATCATTTCCCAAAGCATACCACTGCAATGGTGAATTAAAAATGTTTTTCCTACCTTCCAGACCGCCATTGGTTTCAGTTCATTCTGATACGCTATTAAAATCAACTTGTTCGTACTTGAAACATTCTTGGGATCATCATCGTGAACAACATGTATATTCAGGTTTTTTCAAAGTTTCCTAATTTTAGCGTTTAGCCACAATAAAAAGCGTGGAGTGAATGTATGTCTCCACCGAGGAATATAGTCCCAAAAGAAGACCTGAGTTGATTGAAAATTTTTAAAGACCGTGACTTCATAATTTTGCCTAACTATTAGCAGGAGAAACATGGATTTTTAAGGTGGGTGTATCACTTGAATATTTGATTTTGAAAGATTAAGAGATTTTGCAAAATATCAGCAAAGCTGAAATATGGTTTTATCCTTTGGGAAATGATTGTCAGTAACCTGAAAATTGAATATATTAGGCTCAAATATGCAAAATGGGTGGTATGGTCCTTTAATTTGTTAACAGTTCTCAGTGTATTCTGACTTTCTCTCTCCCAGCTCTTCTACATTTTTAAACTGCATTGTTTATTCAGAGGCACGTCAGAAAATGAAGTTTATATAAGAAAGGACAAAGCAGAAACACTCATTATTTCTGGCTGAATTATATTAGTGTCAACTTTGGCTCAATTGAAACTTTTTTTTTTTTAAGTGGTGACGATAAAGTCCTGTGGTCATATTTTTTAATGTGCATCTCTCACATCCCACATAATAAAAACAGCAGGTCTGGCTTAAACACACTGCAGCTGCTGCCCAAATATATAATCAACAGTCCCTCAACGAAGTCTGCAACGTAAAAATAGTAGCCTGTAAAAAAAGAAAAGGTCGTGTTTTGGTTTTGTTTGTTTGGGGGGTTGAGCAGGGGAAAAAAAACTGTGTGTGTGTGTGTTTGTGTGTGTGTGCGTGTGTGTGTGTGGGCTGAGCTCAGATCCGTTTTAGAATCGGACGCGAGTGGTTTGAATTCAGGCTGCAGTTCCTCTGCATATCCACCGCTGAACCTTTCACCTCCAACACGCTGTAATTCTGTATTTACAGGAAACACAACACCAACCTCTGCCTTTGTGTACCAAGCCACCCCCTCCTCCCCCCCTCCATCTCTGTCCATTTCCTTCCGCTTCCTCCATTCCCTTGCCTTAGTAA